>ARYC01001791.1:0-86296 GCA_000711775.1 Oxytricha trifallax
TAGTCTTCAGGAGAGATAGAATATCGTTTCTTATGTGCTTCTTGAATTATTTCTTTGAGATACTCCTCTTTTATTGTACCAAGAACACCAAAGAAAAAGTTCCTCTCTGGTAGTTTATTAGAGAGTTGTTTCTTGGTAGGAAGGTAAACTACAACTTCCTCATCTTACATGGCACCCTCATAAAGATTAGTGACTGAAATCTCAGGGTAGTTAGGAATTTCTATTAGTTTAATCTCTTTATTTTTAAAAGCTTTCTTCTCCCGCAAAGTATTGCTTTCAAGAATGAAATTTTGGTACCTTCCATCGTTGGAAGGAATAAGCCAACTGTTTAAGATGTTAATAGTCGTCAAGTTATCTTACCATGTAAAGTTAGGTATCGATAAAGATCTTCCTTAGTTCTGAATCTAGAGATCATTTCTTGAGCCTCGACTCTTTTCATTTGATCATTGAGTGATTCCATCTTTGTTCCTCTACCTATTAATGAATTTCAAATTATAATTTATAGACTTCTGGATCCTATTGTTTAAAAACTTACTATTAATCCAGTGAAGTTTTAATGGAAAAGTTCCAATCTGGTTTAAAGCTTAATTAGTACCAGTACCAACCTGAACTTTATCTGAGTTGGTACCAGAATCAAAATTATTAAGAGTAAAATTACGAAATTATACTTATAAACTGAGTATAAATATGAAGTCTTAGAGCTTAGATAAAACCATCATTAATGCTGTTGCAACTCCTATATAGTCCAGATATAGCTAAAGAGGTTTTAAGAGCCTTATAATAGAAATTTAAATTTGAATTTAAACATGGCGGTCAACTTAAATCGTAGAGCGGAACTTTTAGGAGCAGGTCAATCAATGCTCAACTTTGGCTCCACTAAAAAGCCTGAGATCATTTATGTTGAGAGGGAGGTAGAGCTAAGAACTCTTGAAGAAGCAGAGGTTTATATCATAGAAGTATTAAACCAGAGGGAGAGTGCAGAGATAGGGGTTTAAACTTAAATTGATTATGTTGAGGAGCTAAAAGAACAGAAACCAATCGAAAAGATAAAAACATATTAATGTGAAGACTGCTAGAATCATTTCTCAACTGAACAAAGCTTGAAGAGACACCTGAAAGAGGTACACTCTGGCAAAGCCAAGATCTATTTCAAGCATGAAAAGGTAGATGATAGGTATTAGTGTACGACATGCATGAAATCATATACTCACTCACTAAAGTTAAAAGGAATATGCAAAAGCATCACCTAAGTGAGTTCTTGATTGAAGATTAAGAGACTAAAAAACTAGTGCCAGCTAAAAGAAAATATAATACTCTTGAGTCATAAAGAGAGCAGCAAGAGAGACTCAAGAGACAGAAGCGATATGAATCGATGAACCAGCCAGCAGGTAATACAATTTTAGCATGCTTCTAAGCGAAGGCAATGAATATACCTGCATTAAATGCAGTTGATCTCAGCACTTGTATTGAAAACTACTTGAATATAAACGTGCCTGCAAAAGCAAAGATCATAGTAGTTGATGAGTATGCATACAAGGTGTATCCATTCAGTTACCTTATTAAGAACCAACAGTATTAGAACGAGTTTGCAAATGAATACATGGTACTTAGAGAGGCCTAAAGAAAAGACTGCAAGAATTTGCTTAAGCTAAATGGGGTTATTTTAAGTTATGGTTTCATCGCATTAAGGCTAAAGAAATTTGAGATGACTCTGAGAGACTACCTATATCACAATAGATACCCTGATGATTTAAACGATAAACTCTCAGATATGATTCAGGGTGTTAAGTTGCATGAACTTGGATATGTTCATAGAGATTTGAAGCCTGAAAACGTCATGCTAAATCTCTGCCCTTTAGAAGTAGTGGTTATCGATTTCAATAGAGCTTTAAGATAGGAGATTGTCACTTAGCACAGGTAATTGGTACTCAAGGTTACTTCCCAATAAGAGAGAAGTGGACTAATGGTTCTGTTTAATGGGATGTTTGGGCAGTAGCAGCAATATATTAGAAAGTGACATGGAATGTATGTCTTACTTTGGTACAAAGCATGAAAAATAATCAATAAGTTTGGCTCAGAAACATATAAAGTAAGAAGATGTCTGCTAAGAAATTAAAAGCATAGTAGAGATGATAATCGTGAGAGCTCCTAACTATCCACGGTAAACATTAGATGACATACTTGACCCACTTGAGAAAGCAAGGTTCAAAAGATATAATAAAGACAACCAGATAAAATTTGTATGATTTAAGTAAACTAAAGTTCATAAAATATTCATTAAATTAAGATAAAACCTGCATTTTGTCTACTAACCCCAATAAGACCCCAACTATACCCTATAAATTAAAGCACTTATAAACCTCATTAAGGGGTTTTGGGGTTTTAAATCCCTCGATTAATTTGTTGTGGAACATATTCCTACGTACTCTGCATTCTATTTCGTGCAATTGTCTTTCATGATACATCCTCAACTTTACCCAATTTAAATTTAAAAAAGAGGATTTTTATTTTTTTGTTGTTGAAGAAATTTCCAATTAATTTAATAAAATTAAATAACAAAAGATATCTTAAAATATTATTATAAGACTTCTTTATTAATATCTTAGTAAGATTACATATAAATCAAACTTAATTTAAATATAATCTTTTATTGTATGTTTTACAGAAATTTAATTTTAAATAATGATATATATATATATATATATAAGAATATATAAATATATATATAATATATATATATATATATATTATATAAATAATAATAATATAGAATGTATTAAAATTTATAATTAAAAATCAAAAATAAGGATATTTCATAGTATTATATAATTACAGGTAAAATAATATAAATTCATCTTAATTATTTGAAAAAGTTTTAATTGTTTTTAACTAAATATATTTTAAATAGTTTTTTATTAAAATTTTTTTTGTTAATAATTTAATTTCAAAATAAAATTTTGTATTTTTTATAATATTTGATATTTAATAATTTACGGCTACGTACGATTGTCACCCATCTGTGTGGATGATGCTATCACGTTCAATATTTGGTCTTATTATATCTTCGATGGTCATTATTGTTCTATTAAACACAAAAAACAGCTTGCACCTTTACTAGAGTTCTTTGATGAGCCCCAGTACTCATATTTTCAGTTAATATATAGAATCTTCTGGGTAGCTATAATTCACAGAAGCTTGGGACCATAAAGTTTCGTTAATTTAGCAATAATAATGTAATGTTTATAAAATAAAAAAAAACAATATTAAATATAATTATTTGTCGTTATAAGAGATTTTTCTTTATGTGTAAAGTCAAGGCTATTTTATAAAAGTGGAATATTAACTTGTAAAATTTGGTATCAATTAAAACTTGATAAAAAAAAATAATTAAGGAATTTTTTGTTTTAGATTTTGTATCTAATATACAAAAATAATTCAGATAATGGAAAGAAAATTTTTAAAATCAATGAAATTATTGATATAAATCTTTAATAAATTTGTATAATCGTCAACATTAATTTCCCCATGAATCATATAATTTCCCTAATGTTTTTTTTAGATTTTACATAATCCGTTCTCTAACCGGCACGGTTAATTTTCAGATTGTTTCTCTAGGTGATTTGATATTGTAAGAATATGCTAGCATCTTCGAAATTTCACTAATCTAATATTATTTATTTATATGAAATAAAATAAAATCAACTTCAACTAATGCAAAAATATATACAGTATAAAAATTGTTCAAATAATGGTATGAGTAATTCAAATTTTTTTAATTATAAAAATACCAGCCATTTAATCTATTATTAAAACAGTTCAAAGTTTACTCAAATTAAATAAAACTTATAAAGTAAAAATAATTAATTAATATTATGTCTATAGAAATTTCAATATAGAATTTAAATTATTCATGCCAATGATTAAAATTAAATTAATTATATCACAACTTTGGGTTATTCAACGCTGATGATATAGCCAGGATAGTACTTTATTTTATTTTTAGTAAAGTGAAATATATTTTTAAATTATAATTTCTTTTATTAAGCGAATATAATTAAAATGTGAAAATTGTTAAAAATAAATAAAAAAATAAATCAAATAAAATTATTTTGTTAAAAAAATACATTAGTTAAGATCAAACAGTCATAAATTTGAATTATGTTGAACTATTTGCCTATTTATCCTTAATTTATTAATCAAACATGGAATTATTTGATTTTTTCTTTAATCTTTCAATTTTTTATTCAATTTTATTTTAGAGCATCTATCAAATTGTTGCTGTAGTGATCTTTAAGTTTCTTCATAAAATTTTGTTCGAGGTATCTTCGGATATCTTCTTCAGAATATGAAAAAGTGTGAAATCAAACAATATTTTTAGTAGCAATATCAATAAAAATACTAATATATATAAAATTGAATCATTATTTTAAGTCTGGTTTAAATTCTAGAAAAATTCAAAATTTGCATCACTAATTTTTCATTTTTTTTCTCATCAGCATCATCTCTATCATCGACTAATTATTTAAAAAATTATAAATAATTTTTTAACTGAAGTAATTTAAAAAAATAATATTTTGCTGATATATCTGGAGTAATATAATTGTCTTATTTTTCAAAATTAAAGAGAGATAAAATTTATTTACAAAATTTAATTATTTTAAAGCAAATCTTTATTAATAAATATAAGGCATTAATTAAGAATAGTTAATAAAATTTTCATATATAATAAAAAAAATTGCAACCCATAATATAAATCTTTTTATAATATTTTCAACTTGCTAAGATAAAATTTGCTAGTATGAAGTTGAAAAATTCTCAATTTCTTTGAATTTTGTCAGCTAAGAATTGAAGTGTGTAGTTCTGAATTGTATCTTCATCTTTAATCTTATTTTCAAGTTTATCTGATCAGTAAAAATTATTTCTTGATAAATATATATTATTATATAATATAGCCTCAAATGAGTTTCGCTTAATTTTTATATTTATAAGATTTATATTATTTTAAGTTATTATATATTTTTTTATAAACGCTTTTGGGGAAGTGCTCTCTTTGAGAACATTTTATAGAAATAATTGAAATTTTAATGAAAAAGTATTGTATTACGTGTTCTTGCTACCTATTCACGTTAATAATACTCCTCATTAATTATTTAATCTTCTTATTTAGAAATAAAAATGAAGTCTTGGATATCAATATATTAAAAATATATAAAAAAACACTTAGAATTATATATATTTTGCAAGGAATTTCTTAAAATTGCTAAGAAATGTTTTCTTAACCAAAATATAAAAATTGTAAACATTTTTGTCTTATTTAAATAAAAAAATTTACTTAATTAATTATTATTTAAAAAAATATTATATTTCAATTAAATAATTTAAAATATAATAAAATATAAAAATAAATCAAAATTTATTCATTATAATTTTATTATAAAGATGGATTATGTAGAAGAAAAAATTATATTAATATATAATATAAACAAAATAAATAGCAATGTCCAATTTATTTTTACTAACTTTATTTTTTTATATAATTATTATTAATATCAGTTCTAAGAAATAAATAAAGACATAAAAATTTATTTAAAAAATTTTAAATAATATATTATGATTTTAAGCTCAAGCTAGAAGATCTAGGATATATCTGAAATATATTTGGATATAGTTTTACTCTATTGATTGTAATTCTATTTATCTTGACAATTATCATTTTGTGGTCTTTAGTTCATATATTACCTTCATAAATTTATAATTATTAATTATATTATATTTTAAATTTATTATTTACCAAGTTTATAAAACTGAGAATTTTAATTTTTAAAAATTATAAAACTAATTATTTGATTTAATAAACTTAATTCATGCATTTAATTATAATAATTAAGTTCTATAAAATTTATTCTGATTAATGATTTTTTTTTATGATAAAAAATAATATAAGTAGAAGCAGTTTTTACTTTGAAAATTAAAAAATTGATTTTATTGGTTACAAACATTAGAAATTAGAATTAATAAATGTAATTTATTTTTATATTAATAAAATAATTATAAAATTTAAACTTTCTTCGAAAATATTAAAATTTGAATAAAAGAAAAATGAAAAATAATATGTATAAAAATTAAATAAATTTACAAATGTAAAAATCATATTATTTTTGCATTTAGAAAAAATAAAAGTAAATCAACATTTTATATAATTAATCAACATTTATTTTACTTTTATTATCCTCAAATGTGTTGTATATTTTGATATAATCATGTTGTCTTTTCTTCAATGATTATGATCTAGAAATTGCCTTTTTTTTCATATTTTATTGTTATACTAAATTTTAGACGGTTATTCATATAATTAAGATCCTAAAATTCTTAAGAAGTATCAAATTTTGATAATCTTGCTTACTAATCTTAAATGCAGGAGATTAGATATTCCAACAACTCTTAACTTTATTGCAATAAATGTAGTCCATTACATACATTTGCGTTGATCATCTCTGAAAAGTATGTCTCAAAGCAATTCCTTGATGAAAGTCGTTAATTGTATTAAATTATCTGATAAAGCGCTGAAACTTCTGAAATAACTACACTTGTTTGATATTTTCTCAGGCATATATAACAGTCTCACTTTAAAATTTAAGTATCGCAAACTTATAATTTGAAAGTAGTGATAAATAATAAGCTGAATATGAGCTTCAAGTAAATCAACATGAGTGATATTTGGAGGTTGAGTCTTGACACAGAGGATACGAGGAGATTAATTCCTTATTATTTTATAAATAACATTCTTGGGGTCCCAAGAGAAATTGCACATTTCTTATTTTTTGAGTGTGTTTTTAAATAAATTCTCAATATTAGCTTTAGATTAAATATTACTATTGATATTTTAATCATAATTGCTAATAGAATTCCTCAACTTTAAAAAAAAAGAAAAGGCTAAGAGTTTTCTTTATTGCTGAATTGTACTTCCATTTTTAGTTATTCTACATTAATATTAGTATTTGTTGTACTTCTAGGCACTCACCATTTTTGATAAAGATTCTTGAGTCTTATCAAATCTCATGCAATCAAACTCTGGTAATTTTAAAATCTCATTTATTTATTTTGCCCTCATATCTTATTTTGTGAGTTTGTAAAAGTAAATGCCGATTTATACTTATTAAGCAGATATTCATTGAAGGAATAACATACAATCACGATTTAATGTTTGTGGTATAAATAATAGCTATAACTAGACTAAGCCTTGAGTTACTTAAGATTCTAATACCGGAAACATTATGTTATAAATAAAACTATAGGACCAGTAGTAATTAGGATATATATTAAAGCATGAGCAGTTTGAATATTGCAATATATTATCCCAACATTAAAAATTAAATCTAAGAATCCCAAAGATGCGCGTTAGTTATTTATAAGTGATATTGGTTGTAATAGAGATAAAATAAATAGTAAAGATAATATATTAAAGCTCATAAATATTACAACTGTATTTAGTGATTAGGATATGTTACTTTCATATAGTAATTTATTCTCTGTATTTTTGCAACCATAAATTATTTAGTTTTAAATATTTTATCTTGAAATTGCCAATCATACCAGGACTCCAGAAGTAGCAATTAAAATTATTATAAATTAATCTGGGATACTATTTATATAGCTAAGGAAAAGTTAGTTATGATTAGACTGCATTAAATCTAAATAGTAGACATAGTTTAATATAAGTAATATTAATTAATTATAATTTAAAGCAAAATGAAAAATTATATTTGATATTATTTTATTAATTTGAAATTATTATTACTTTTTCCTTAAAGATTTATGCTTTTATTTTAATAAATTAATTATACAAGTTTTTTCGATTAATTTTAACTCGATATTAGTGACTTGTTTGTGAGGTTGCTGACCGATGTCGAAGTTTTCTTTTGGAAAAATATATAGCATTTACACAATAATTAACTTATCCGTAAATATTGAAGACGTATTTTTCTATATATTAATTGATATATTTAAATATTTTAATGCTTTAATATTTAAATGTTTTTTATATTCTAATTAATAATAATTTAAATTAGTATAAATATAAATATATATATTTTCAAACTTTTTAATAATTTAATTAATAATATTTTATTAGAATTGTAAATTAAAGTTTTTCCTAATTTATCCCCTATATACTAAATAATTGATCCTCGTTATTACTCTTTTTTTATAATAATCATAATTTTACAAATTGCTATAAAAGAAATTATTTTACAAGATTTTTTAATGAAAATATATAAATTATAATTTTTTTTATAAATGAAAGCATTAATAGTAATATCTTACAAATTAATGCAATATTGATAAGAAATATCTTTAAATATCTATTTATTTATAATTAAACTATGAATAATAAATCAAATAATTATTGCTAATAACCAAAGCATTAATTGAATCTATGAGTCTTTTATATTTTTAAAATTCTATATATTAATTTGAATTTGAAATGAATATATTAAAATTATGATTAAGTTTATTTTATTTAATAACCTATATTTTATTCGCAAAAGAAATCGAAACAACAATTCAGGATCAGTATATATTATAAAATATGAGCATATGAAACAAAGTAAATGTGATCACAATTAGATAGTCTTAAGAGTTAATATATTTTTTTTTACATTAATAAAGAAATAGATTGCGCATATTAAGGAAGTACAATAAGAAACTGAAAGATTAAGACTACCAGTAAAGATGGACGACAGAGTAAAAATTAGAAAGCAATTTTATAAGAAAATTCATGAAAATTCTGAATAAATAAAAATAAGCTATAGTGAATCAGGGTCTATAAATGAAACAAAAATACCAAAACATAAAATATTAAAAATAATGTCTTAAACAATTTTATATCAAAATTGAAAGAAAATAACTATTCTATTTCTATTAATCTTATAATTAAGGTGAAGCATAAATGAGAGGAAGTAATGATTTGGTGAGAAATTAAGTAGCAAAAGAATTATTGATACTACAAATACAAATCATTGATCATGGCTTAGCACATTGAACAAGAATTGGCTTTTAAAAGATATTAAAATGTACTTCAATCTAAAGAGATGAAAGAAATTTGAATTTAGACTTTGCACCTAGATTTAAAATTTTCAAATAATACTACTTTATCAAATCAAGGATTTTATTAATAATTGCATATCCACTTAAATTTCCTAATATTATCTAAATAGACGTATAAGACTACAAACAAAATATAGATAATGAAATTAATCTTTTGATTGTCAACAAAATTTATACAATATGATAGAAGTAAAGACTGATTAGCTTGAATATATCTATTGTGAAACAGTAATAGGAACTTGGAAAGAATTTCTGTAGAAAGTTTCAAAAATACATTGCAGAATTTAACTATTACAAATAATATGATAAAACGTTTTCAAATAAAAGAAGATGGTAAGATGAACAAAATTCAATTAATTTTTAAAAATCATTAACAAATTTAAAATATTAAAATTAATTTTTAATTTAATTATTATAATTTTAATTAACAAATTAACTACTTCTTCTAAATAAAAAAACAAATAAATATTATCTATTTTAATATAAATAAACAATTATTCATATAATTTTTGAATAATATAATAATCTCTTATTTTTATTTATATTTTATTAATTAATGCTAAAATCTTGTTGTCATGTCAATTCATAATACTTCAAATTGAAATTCATTTTTCCTAAACAATAATTTTATAAACTCAGTGATTTAAAATAATTAGATTAATAAAAATGATCCTCTTATTGTAATTTGTTATTACTTATAATTAAACTGTTTTATTAGTTAAAATATGATCTAATTTGTATAATTATATTTTAAAAAATGAAATAATTTTAATCATAAATAGCATACATTATTGATGCTGTTTATTTACAAATCAATTAACTTTACTACTATTAAATTTTGTATCCAAATTATTTAAAATTTATTAATTACTCTTTTAGTTTTATATTTTATAGATCCAAGTCATAACTGCTCAAATACTGTTTATTTTTATTTTTTTATTAATAAATAATAATATTTAAATATTTTATAATTAAAATATACCTTGTCAATTTTATTATTTATTACAAGTTGTTTATTAATTTACAAATATTTATCAAGGATTTTTATATTATACAAAGAGAATAATTAATTTGTATTTTATATTTCTTTAAATAAGGCATAATTAATAATTAAAAGAAAATTAATAATAAAATCTACCAAAGAAAAATGTTATCTATCTCAGTAATTCCATAGGCTAATGATTGAGTAAATTATTTAAACTAATTTTTAATAAATTGTTAAAAATTATTTCTAATTATATTATTTTTATTATAAATTTTATTTATAAATATAAAAATATTTATTTTACATGTTTTTTTCTTACAATATAAATATTATCTAGTAAATAATATTTTGTCAATTATAATGGTAATTAATAATTTCAGTTAAGAAATATTTTTTACATGGTTATAGGCAGCATTTAATATGTAACCTATATAATATTATATAAATTTATAATAAATAATTTAAATATTATTTATTATATTTTACTTATAAATTTATTGAGCATAATATATTTTAAGAAATTTAAAATATACATTTCAAATATATAAAGTATTTAAAAAAAAAAGGACCAGGAATTAAAATTTACAGAATTATTATTAAAATGCTTATTGTCATATAATAAATACAAATAAATTAAATGAACTAAAAAAATGATAATTTTATTCAGAATAATATATATATAATTTGCTGATATTTTGATTTTATTATATTTAATACACTTAGATTAAATTATATGAATATCTCTTAAACTAAAAATTAATTAATACATACGATGGTTAATATGCTTTTTAATTTATAGGAAAAATCTTATTCAAAATATTCTATTATTAAATTAATAATCAAAGATATTAACATATATTATTTGTAATTAAGTGAAATAGAATTAATGAATAAACAATATCGAAATAAATATTAATTTTTAATTATTTTAAATTAATAGGTTAAAGTTTATTATGTTAATATTAGTGCTAAGAAAGTATATTAGTTTAAGAATCAATTAATTTTATCAACACTTTTCTTGTCTTTAATTTATTTATTTATGGAATTATTAAAAGATAAAACTGTTTCGATCTGTGGTTTAGAAAATATTATTAAATATTAATAATTAAAAATATTTGATAATTTTCTATACAATAAAATTGTATGTAATATGACTTTGAACTTTTTATAGGATTTAATATCGGCAGGTTTTTATTTAAAACTTTCCTCTTCCATATATAACTATTATCTTTGCATTGAATTAATCACAAAAATTATATACTCAAATGCCAAATAACTGATTCAAACAAATAATTCTTTTAATAAATAATAATCTATTTAATATATATTTAGACAATTTTATTAGGGAAACGTTTAATATTACTTTTATTCAGAAAGTATATAGACATTGAAAAAATAAAGTCAAAGTGAGAATGAGTTTTTATTGTTAATTAAATTAAATTTATTCTATAAATGAAAAAAGAGAATAACTTACAAAAAGAACTAATATATTTTTAAAAATTAACAAAGTCTAGTCCTAGTAGTTAAGGATTGAATAATTATTTGAGATTTGGATATTGATTAATATTCATCAAGTATTCATTAGGAGGGAAATAGTACAGTATCCTTTGTTCAAGATTATGGAATTATATAATTTAATTATAAGGATAAGATTAACAGAATTAAGGAATTTCTATAATCTAGTTATTATATGATAAAATCAATCATAATTTATGTTATTTTATATAATAAAGTCTATTATTTTTAATTTAGTTTAAATATCCTTAAAATTTTATGATATCTATAGTTTAAAACTAAACGTCTGGCTAATATTTAAAATAGATTTTTGTTCCTATCTGAGTTTTATTTTATATTTATCAATAAAAATGAATATTTACATTATAAAATTGGATGTTAGAGTATATAATAAATGAATAATTTTAAAATAAATTTTAAAAATAATTTTATAAAAAATTTAAATATTTTGCTAAAATTTACAATTATTTGGAATAATTAATTAATATATCTAAACAAATCAATTATGTTTTTACTATAGTATAAATATAGCTACAATGAATAGAATTTAATCATTATTTTTACAAAATCATTCAGTACCTTAGACAACAAAATATTAATATAAAATTCTCAAAAAATTAAGTAAAATGTTAGTTATCAAATTAATGAATTTTATAATTAAATATTGCAAAATTTAAATAATTTTATTGAAATTTTTAATTATAAATTTAAACCAACTCCTAAAAAAAACATTATTTTTATTGTCTATTAAGTTAATAATTTTATTGCATTTTTTTTACGTTCCTTATCTTCAATAGTTCATATTTTAGTAATAAGAGAAGAAAAAACGAAAGTAAATTTTAATTATTAAATTATTTAAATAATTATAATTTCACTACTTACCATATAAGATAAAAAAGGGAAAAAAACTTGAAAAAAATATCTTTTTATTAATCATAAAGGCATATTTAATGTATTTAATTATTTAGATAATAGTTTTAAATCCTCTGTTTGATAAATAAATAATTTTATACTAAAAAGATTAGGATTAGCTCATTAATAATTAACTAGTAATAAGATTCTTATGACAAAGGAACATGATAAGCTGGTCAAAGCAGGAAATGGACTCAAATCGTGATAGTAATGGGCTCCTCGAAAGTAGATTGGAAGACAAAATTAAGAAAAAATAGTGAAAATGAGCTGTATTGCAAGAGATACGAAAACAACCTCAGCGATTTAAACTTTTGCTTGACAAAGTTTGAGAATGTGTTGTTAAGTTATGGATCAAATCAAGCACTAATTAATAAGGGTATATAAGTGAAAGCTTATTGAATAGAAATCTTCATTGTTGAACCAAGTTAAGTAACTGAAGATATTGTTGTCAAAATAAAAAAAAGAAAAGCTAATACAAAAATCGAATCGAAGAAATGCGACAAAATATTTAGAATTTAATGAATGGCAAAACTGCAATTTATTGCATATTTCTATTACGCAACTCTTAGTATTTAAATCCCCAATTATACTTATTTTTATTTATTGCATTTTTTTCTGAGTAAGCTACTAACAAAGAAACTTTTGATTTTAGTTAATTATACATTTTAAATTATATCAAAATTTTATTTGCATTCATTATAATATAAACTAAAATTTTTAAAGATAGGTAACTAAAGCATTAATGACCAACTTCAAATTAATTCCATGTTTTTGTATGAAACAACTAGCAATGTTAAAAATGTTAGAGATTCCAGAAATGTGTCATATGCTAAAAATACTCAAATTTTATTTCTTTAATAAATATAAATATACAATATAAAATATTGAAATAAATTAGAAAACCTTAATCTTCAAAAGATACTTATATATATATATATATATATATATTAAAAATATTTGTTAAATTTTTCATTAAAAAAATTAATATATTTTAAAATTCATTTAATCTTAATAATTACTTTTTACAGACTTCTGGCAAAAAAACTCCAAAAAATTTCAATTAAGCTTAGTCATCTCGTGAAAAGAAAGAGCTCCTTGGAATGATTCAAGAAAATTATTTATTTTAGAAAATTTATATAAAATTATATTTTTTAATTTAAATATTTTTTTTTAATTCTATTATATATTTTATGATTTAAAATATGTAGAAAAATATATTATCAAATGATTGTAATTTTACCGTAATTCTCTATTTAAAAATATATTAAATTAATGTTTTAATTTTTTAATTTTACTCTCCAATATTACTTATAATTCAAGGATATTGTCGAAGGATTTAAAAAATATAAATATTAATCGAGATTTTAAAAATATTATTAATTAAATATTATTCAATAATTCTCGTCAGTAATATAATTTAAGGATTTCATGATTCAAATACTAGGATTGAATGAATCTGGCTTGGAGTGGAAAATATATATAATAAAAATAATTTTATTCTTTCATAAATATTACATAAATGTATAAAAAAATCTAATAAAATATAATTATAAATAATAAAAAATATTTGTCTCATGTATTTATACGATATAAATTTTCAATTGTAATTCTATTTAAGTATTTCTAAATCTTTATAAAATAAATAAATTATCTAATTTATTGATTTTTAAGATTTCATATTACTTTTTATATTTGAATTATTATTATTAAATTTAATAAATAAATGCATTATGAAATTTATATTTGAAAAATTGTTTAAAAATTAGAATAATTAAAATAGAAATAATTAATAATAAATTATCATTTTTTTCAATAATTTTAACTCTTCTTGTTAACTGTTATAGATTGCTTGTTTGTGATGATCACTAAAATATAGATTTATTTATAACAAACTTTAATCTTTTAAACCCTAAATTGTTTATGCAGAGACTTCATCATATCTCTAGCATTTTATTGCGCTTATATTATTTCTTTTAAGTCCTTATTTAATTTGAGTTAAGTCATATCAATATTTCCATGAAGAGCTTTCATTTGTCTAATCTTTTACTTTATAATAAATTAATTTCATATTAAAAATCAATAACCTCATTAAGATACTATAGTCTTCTTTGATTATAATTCATAAAAAATTTAAATAATTATAATTTAATAAATTCAAATTATTTTAATTTAAAAAAAGACTAATGATATTTAGGACTTCTAAAACTTATTATTTATATAATTAATGATTATAACTTTTTATTAAATTTAATTTTAAATTTCTTATTTTAAGTCATCAATTTATTAAGCATTTTACTTTTTAAAAAATAATAATGGAGTAGAACCCCAGAATGAAAATCTTAAAATATACTAATTTTATTAAAAGTAATTTTTAACAATTGCTAAGAGATATTATTTTGTTTAAATTGCACAATATATAAAATTAAATTTAAATTAGTTAATTAATTTTAATTGAACATTTATTTATAGTTATAATTTTTATAATTTGATTAACAGCCATAATTATTTGCAAATTTAAGTTCTTTATTAGTAAAAATCATTTTCTTAAATTCCTTTCTAATCAAATATTTTCAAAATCACTATAAATGATTTTATATATATATATATATATAATTTGTAGTGATTTATTTATTAAAAATAGATTTTTGATTCAATGTTAAAACTTTATAATTCTAAACCAATTTAATTATTAAAGTAAGTTATAAGTTTTAAAGATTAAATAGTTGGATGGAATTATAATAAATCAATAATCGATTGTTTAATAAAGTTTGTTATTGAATAAAAACCTTTTTATTCAATAAGATAATTGTTTCTTTAATTATATTTAGTAATTATCATCAAATTAAATGAATTACAAATAAATATAATAAAAGTGTGAAGGACAATAAATGTATAGTTAAATGACAATGTCTTCCTCAACATGCTGAAAATACTGATGAAGTGAAAGTGCCAGGGATATGGCCCCAAGTACAAACCAGCACTATTCTTAATGGGAAGCTGATTACTGCTACAGAGATGCCGCGTACTCTCAATTATTAAGAGAGACTGAAAGAACCTGATGATGGATCCGTACTCAAGAGAATCTTCGTTAAATTCATCATGGATTAATTATTATACTAAACAGAAATATTATGGACAACATAAAAAAATAATTCAGACCCACCGTTGAAATGAACCTTAAAAGGAACAAATCTTAATACAAGTCCTCAGGATAAGAAAGCAACCTAAAATGCAACTAAATAACTAATGTAATTTTAGGATATATATATATAAATCACAATTAAAGCATTAATCATATTACCTTCAGTTAACAAGGTTTTTATTATAGAAATCATTTTTTATTTCTTTTAATTTCGTCCTATGATACACAAAATTCGCTTTTCAGCTATAATGATAATTTAAGTAAATTAGGTAATTATATTTTATAAATTTGATAATTAAATTATTAAAATTTCTAATTTATTAAGATATTCAAAAAGATTATATTTTTTATTTTATTTTTATTCACATAATAAAAATAAACTATTATATTTAAATCTATTTTATAAATCTTTTTTCAGTAAACGATACTAAAATTAAAATTCTATTTTATCTAATTAACAAAAGTTATCTCTGAAATTGTGTATAGTAAATAATAGACTATTAGTAGATTAAATCTATTCGACATCTTGTACCAAAAGAATTTTTTTGCAATTGTCAAGCTAAGCTATAAACATTAAAAAACGTAATCTATTTTTCACTTCTCTATAATATAAAATTATTTTTTTTATCGTCCACATGCAAATAAAACAAATTTACTTTTATTATTAGTTAATTTTTTCTTCGTTTATATTATAATACTTATCAAATTATTTGTCATTTAGGGAATTAAAATTATCAAATATCATTTAATAAATTACCTAATTTATTTTCCTTACATTCTTTTCAACTTTACATCTAATTTGCAAATTTAGAGTTTTTTGCTGGGATTTATATTTTTTTGTATAGTATTTTAACTTTTCAAAATAAATTTATTATTATTAATTTATACTACCTTGTTATTTAATAGCTAATGAATGAATTATTTCAATAAATATTTCCAATCGTTGAAATCATTTTGACACAAAATATAATTTTATTTAGATATTCACCGAGTATTTAAATAACAACATTCAAGTAATATTAAAGGTTTTTAATTAAAATTCAATAAATCTGATGTTTTATTGTTAGATAGTCTGCTGTTAATATAAAGAAATTTTAAACTAAATCTTGACCATAAAAACTATATATTTACAAATGAATAAAAAAATTATATATCATATTTCAATTTATGATTAATGGCAAGAATATTAATATTTTCAAATTATTATATTTTATTTAAGAAACTAGTTTTTCTTTATCTTCTTAAAAAACTCTATTATTAAGAATATTATACATCTATCAATTATTATTTATTTCTTTTATTTGTAGTTAAAATTAAATTTAAAATAATTAAATTTAATTTATATAATAATTTAATTTTGCTTAATGTAAAAATAAAATTTAATTAATAAATCTATCGCAATAAAAACATTATATTTATAAATTATCTATTTTACAATAAAAAGACCTCTATTATTATGAATAATGAATATTTTAATTATTTTGTTAGAATATATTGTAGCAAATCCCCTGATTTGACATTGTGTATGAAGTAAGAATTTTTAAATCATGTAAATATTTATTGCAATATTTAATTTTAAACTGCATCTCTAATTTGCTACATTTGAATAATAATAACAATTTTTAGTGAATAATAAATTATAAAATACATGCTACTTCTTATTTAATGTTATTCTCATAATACTATAATAAAAATTCTAAGAAAAAGTTTAATTTAAACAAACACTTTATAAAAACAATATAATAAAAGCAATTCACACTTATTCAATATCTCAGATAATTGAAAGGCAAAGCTCACTATACTAACCATAATAACGATCAATATTAATGTTATAATATCTGAAATGGCATTTAATAAAAACTTCATTTATTCGATTTTTTACCAACATAAAAATGATAAAAATTGTTGTTTCCCTTGTTAAAACAATTGAGAATTAAGAATTTTCTAAAAATTATTTTTATATTTTTAATAAAGAATGATATAAAAAATATCTTAAATTTTTACATTATATTTATAAAAGTAAATGAAAATAGAATTTTGAAAAAAAATAATTAAAATTAATAAAAGCAAATTTAAAATTAATATGATAAGAGCATAAAAATTTTATAATTATGAATTATATTATTGTTATAATTTTAACTTTACTATCAATTAAGTTTTATGAATTAATTATTTTAAATAAAACAATTAATTCCAGTAGCTTATATTATTGCTCAATATTTTAAATAAACTTTACTCTTGCAATATCATAACCTTGTTTATAAATTTTATATGCTGTTGCTGTGCTTCCTAGTTTTCCCATTACATACTATTAATGTTATTAGATTATATAATAATCTTTAATTTATTTAATATATTGATCTAATTATCTGATTAAAATATAATTAATATTTTAAATTAAAATAATTATGATTTAAATATATAATAAAAAACAATTACTGTAACATTTACCAAGTTATTATATTTATTTTTATATTAAATAAAACATAACTTTATAATCATTCTGAAACTAATGGAACCATACTGTACTAAATAATTATAATTTTTTTACTTTTATAAAAAAATCAAATTACAATATATTTTTATTAGATTAAATATAAAATCATATAATTTATTATTAATTTTAGAAATAAATAAATTATTATTATTTAAACTTTTGGGGGGGAAGTTTCCTGCCCCAAAAGGTAGTTTCCTGCCCCAACATTAAATTTTATGTTTTGCAATAAATTTAATAGAAACAAATTAATTTCAATTTAAATAACCATAACCATGTACTATACATCATTAATTATTATATAATTTTCAAGGTACATAATTATTCGTTATTAAATTATATATTATTGACAAGGCTAAAATAAGTGTTTTTTTTAAATAATTAATGTAATTTTCATTAAATTTTAAATTGATTATCAAGGTAGAAATGATATTTGAAGCTAAATTTTTTTAAAAAAACTACATAATAAAAGATGATAAAGATTCTTTGAAAATTATAAAAATTGCATATTTATATGTACGGGGCAGGAAATTTCCCCCCTTGGGTGCATATAAAATTTTGGGGCAGGAAACTTCCCCCCCCCAAACTTTTATATATTAAGTTACTTATAAAATTAATTATTTTTTGGTTAATAAATATTAATTAAAATTATTTGATTTATAAAATAAAAATAATATATTAAAAAGTATAATTTCTATGAAAAGTGAGTATATGATACTCTTATATCGATATTTACGGCCTATTAGGAAATTTTCTGCTTAATATAAAATTATTTATAATTTTATATTTCTATTTAATTATTTTTATTATGAGTAATCTAAATTTTTATATTTTACCTTGTTTTATAAAAATATAAAAATTATAAATAATGAATGAAATTAAAAGCTTTTAAATGCAATTGCCTTACATATAAATTAAATTTTTATAAATAATTATAAATTTATCGATAAATTTATAAATGTAAATGTTTATTCAAAGCAATTAATCAAGAATAAGTTCAGGATGATAGAATAAAAGAGAATATCTGAATAATTTTTGCATAGTTATTTAATTTTTTAAAGGAAGTTAAATTCTTGATAATATTATAAAACTGAGTAAAATCCTCTTTATTAAAATGATGATATTTTTATATAAAAGCATTTTAGTTTTTATTTTCTTAAAATTATTCTAAAAATATAGATACATAAAATTTATCATTTTTATCATTAATTTGTACATTTTCATTTAATTAAAATAAAATTAATATAAAATAACTGCTAATATACAGTTAGAGTTGGTAAGTTAATATTAGCGACCTTGGTCTTAATAAATTATTTGAGGGTAATATCATAATATTTTATTAAATAATTAAGTATGTTTCTAAATTTACTGTAATATGTTTATTAACTTAATTCACAAGCTATTTTAAGAAATAGAGGGGAAAAAATAGACATAATTATTGATGAATCTTATAAACTTTTCTATATGCTTTTGTGTTTTTATATAAATAAGGGTAAAAATATACTGAACTTTTGAAACTAATTGACATAACAATTCTTAATGAAGAGTTTTTCTTAATTATAGATAATAACGCATTTCATCAAAAATAATTATTCGAAAGATATAAAACTTATAATTGTGTAGCTAGAAATTATAGAAAAGCGCGTAAAATTTTATAGGATATTTGAAATCTCCCCTTCTTTTATATTATTAATTTATAGTTGATTGAAACAGAAATTAATATTGTTCAACTATACTAAAACAAGCCTTTATAATAGCTGTATCGAACCACTTAAAAAAACATAAACTTAAATAATTTAATGATAATTACTTTATAAAATTATAATATAATAATAATTTCTTCAAAAATAAAAAATTTTTATTCTTAATTTAATATTTTAATTTATAAATTAAAAAAAATATAAAATAATTTAAAACTATTTGAAGTTTAAAATGACAATTTATTCAGTATATTATAATTTGTTTAGTTAATTTTCATATGAAAATTCGTTGGTTAAATTAGAAGTGTCTCCCTCATTCTTTCTTGTATATATATTGGCACAATTGACGGATTTCAAGGATAAGAGAAAGATATCGTCATCATCATTAATTGTGTGAGAACAGGAAGTCAATCCTGAAATATGAAATATTCTTACTGTTATCTTTCCGAGTTTGTAAAAAAATTAATTTAAATTAATTATATTTTATATAATTTTATTAATTTTATAGTATAATTATAGATTTTTGGATGATTATAATTCTTTAGTTATCTTTATGCAATTTAAATTAATTAAAATTTTTAAGTTATTACTATTAATACAAGCAAGTTATTCGAGAAAACTTTTTAAAAAATTATTTATATCAGTGTGAAAAAAAAGTTAGCCAAAATACTAAAAGATCTTAATTATAATAATTATACCTATCTATATAGAATATAAAACATCGATAATTTTTAAACGATTAAATAATATCATAAAAATTTAAGTGAATTAAGTTTTCTATGAATCTAAAAATAATGAATTGAAGATATTTTAAGCTTGTGTGATGCTATTTGTATCATAAGATTTGTTTCCTGAAAAAAAGGTTGAGATCCATTACAAAAGTTTTTAAAAAATTTTAAAACATTATGTAGATTCGTCATCCTAGAAATTTTAGCCTAATAATTATTTCCTAATATTATTAAGATATTAAATCAACAAATACTTTTTTATAAATATGGTTATATAAGCTTTCAATATTTCGTGAGATAATTAATAATTATAAACCTTGATATTTTGATTTAAAAAACGATGTTTAAAACAGGGTCTAGATAATTTAAGACATGAATAATGATTCAACAAAAATTTTTGCTGATAAAATATATATTTAAATGTTACTCAGAAAACTATTTACATAGTCTTGAAACTGCACCTTCAAGGATACCTTTTAACCCCTATATATTCATGATAGTTCTTATTTTAATATTATGAATTTTAAAATGGTATTAAATCCTGAATAAATAAATAGCTATATAGGAATTAGAACATTCATTAAATAATTTCTTGTTAATATAATATTGTTTAATTTTAACTAAAGTTTAAATTCAAATTTTATAAAATCAATCCATTATTAAATTGTATAAGACAATCTTAATAATTTAATAAAAAAAGTTTCAAACTAAAAGATTCTAATTAATTATGACAAAATATATATTTTTTTTATTTAAGAAAATCACGGATTTGTGGCATGTTATAATAAATAGTATAAAAATAATGCAAATATATCATTTAAAACTGTTTCAACTAGAATTATATTAAAAATATGGCTACATTTATTTGGATTTTACATCTATATTTAATTAATTCTTTTAAACTATTTTAAAATTTAACTTTATTAAAAATTATAAAATTAAACATGACTAGCAAAAATAAGGCAATTTATATTATACTATATGAGTAAATTAATAAATTTTTACATTTCTAAATGATTAAATAAATATTAAACGATTTATAATTTATTGATTATTCCATTTTAGTCAAAAACTTTTAAAGATATATTGTTAATAGTTATTTATTTTTTAATTGTTAATATGATTTTATTATAATATTTATTATTTTTTAAATATGTTTCAATTATAACTTTAAAATCTTAGATATGATTTATGGCATTTATTAAATTTTAATTATTTAAATAAATCACTTTCATTATTATGTTATTTAATATTTTAATTTTACTTTTATAAAAAAATATAAGGATTGGCGGTGGTAGGTTTGCTTAACTTATGCTTTTTGATTATTAAAAACTAAATATATAATTTTAGTTATTAATATATGTAAATAAACTATTAAGTTTTAAAATATAAATGTATTTATTTATTTTTTTATAAAAATTATAAAAATTAAAAGCCATCTAATTTAGTGAACAGTTATTTCTTTTATTATTTATGAAACATCTTCTTTATGGTATAATACTTACAGATATTTTACTTATATATAAAGATATGATAAATTTTTTGATATTTATTATTAGTGTTTTATTTAATTAATTCCCACAAGTATTATATTTTACTTTTAAAATAATTTATATTTAAAAAAAAACAAACATAATTAATTCCTATTGGATGAGTTATAGATAAATACCATAAAATTAAAAAAAAATATAATATTATATGTTTTTTTTTTTCTTAGAATTCTTTATTCCTTAAATAATCCAATAAAAATTTATTTAGGGAAAAGATGGATTTTATTAATTCACAATATATTAATTACACATAATATAATATAAGAAAGGTATAGAGTAGTTGGATGACATTATTCAATTTTATTTAAAAAATGATTAAAATTTAAAAAGGTAAAATTTTCGTTTTATAAGTCATTATGAATTTTAATAATCAAACTGAAGTGATATATAATTAAGATCTTAGATTTATTGAGTTAATTATTTTGTTGCCTTATAGTGCTTTAATCTCTCACATTCTCGTCCTCTCTCTTCCCGCGCTGTAAATCTAGTAATCTTTCGTAATCTCCATCAGTTCCATCCGATTTTGTGCTTATGTGATTGTCTGTACAGTAACCATGCTGAATCGGCTCATTTTTAGTAGCATTCCGTAGGTTCTGAAGCATCTTCGCGAATTTTGTCAGCATCGGTTGTTCCCTCTCCCACAGTATATACTGTGTATCAGTAGGTACAACCTGTAAAAAACACTTACTTTCGAGTAAAAAATTTTCAAATATGGGTGAATGTAGAAATCATCAATCAACGAAGAATTAGGTTTGGACAAGAATGAATAAAGTTTAGGTAAGTAACTTTACTCCAAAAAGAATTCATTTTTAGCTAAACTTTATTCATTCTTGTCCAAACCTAATTCTTCGTTGATTGATGATTTCTACATTCACCCATATTTGAAAATTTTTTACTCGAAAGTAAGTGTTTTTTACAGGTTGTACCTACTGATACACAGTATATACTGTGGGAGAGGGAACAACCGATGCTGACAAAATTCGCGAAGATGCTTCAGAACCTACGGAATGCTACTAAAAATGAGCCGATTCAGCATGGTTACTGTACAGACAATCACATAAGCACAAAATCGGATGGAACTGATGGAGATTACGAAAGATTACTAGATTTACAGCGCGGGAAGAGAGAGGACGAGAATGTGAGAGATTAAAGCACTATAAGGCAACAAAATAATTAACTCAATAAATCTAAGATCTTAATTATATATCACTTCAGTTTGATTATTAAAATTCATAATGACTTATAAAACGAAAATTTTACCTTATTAAATTTTTATTGAAAAGTGAAAAGTATTGTTTTATATAAAATTATTAAAAAATACTTTATTTAATTTTATTATGAACGCCATGAAAAGTTAAAGTGTTGTTTTAAACAAATTATTATAAGTTATTTTTTTAATTCTAAAATTAACGACATTGAATATATTACTAATTTTGTATAAAAATAAAAATAATTATCTATAGTTTCAATGTTACAAATTATTGTATAATATTTTCAATAAAATTAAATTTATAATATTTATTATATATTTAAATATAAATACTTTAATGTTTCATAATTTTATTTAATCAAGATATATACAGAAAGAGATGATGATTTACTATAAAATAATACACTATTTTCAAATATATTTTTGTGCGTCTGGAAATTAAGGTCACTAAAATTAAATCAAAAAATTATAAAAAACAGTAATTACTATTCATTTAAATTGTAAAATTACAAATAAATATACTTTTTTTTATAAAATATTATAATATTTATCCTAAGTTAATTTGAATATATATCTTTATATATATAAATATTTTCAAAATTATAAACTATAGTTCAATATGATTTTAATATAAAATAAGAGTTTATATATAGAACGATTAAAATATAATATTTTATTTTATTTTCCAATTAATCTGTTTAATATATAATAATTAATATAGTTATTATAGATTACTTTTAATTATAATTAAATTTAATAGAAAAAAGATAAAATATATTAAATAAAATTATCATAATTTAATTTTAAATATACCTTAGTTTTTGAGCTAAATAATTTCATACTCCAAAAAAATTTTCCATAATTTCTTATTTATCACAATCAAAACCCCAAAACCCCTGAAGTTGTTTGATTGAGTTTTTTATTGATAAACATAGACTATTAACGCATGCTTTATTAGGGTTTTAATAGGGTTTATGTAGGGATTTAATGTTTGAATATTAGTAATTTATGTGAGTATATGCGAGGTTTGGGGTCAGTTCATGACTGTTAGTATATAAATTTATTGTTTAAGTTGCGTTATGGATGCGATGATTATAGTGATCAACTCGGACCTATTCTAAATTACAAATCTATTGCAAGACTGTTCCATAAATCTCCTGCTACTTTAAGTCTCCCTGTCTATTAGTATTGAATTTAAAGAGATAGCATCTTAATTCTAAGCCTAAAAGACCTTTTAAATTCTAGTAGCATCATATCGATTATCTTATTAATGATAAGACTCTTAAATACTGGGCTCATTTCTCTCTGGCCTAGAGGGCTGTGAATGTTTCATCGCCAATTTTCTGAGCTACACATCTCTGTATAATCTATAGCTATTATCTATAAAAAGAATGGTATATCTTACAAGAAAGTCAATCGTATTAAGAGAGTGATTGACTTTAATGTACCATTTTATAAGGATAATTTAAATTATATATTCGATTAAATGCAGAGAGCTTAATAGCATAATATAAAGTTCATACACGCTGATGATGCAGTATTTACATTCAATACGTTCATATCAAGGTCTTGGTATAAGAGGTACAGCAACATTGAAGTATATGATCAAAATTTTAAGGTATAAACTCATGCAATCCTTGGTGGAATCAGAGAAGATAGTGGGTTAGAGACTTATGTTATCCACCCTCGTTCTATTAAGACTGAATAATATATATAGTTTTTACAATAGCTCAGAGACAATACGCTGACTAAGAGATCATCCTGATTGTTGATAACTTATCAGTTCATAAAACTAAAGAATCAAGAAGGGAATGCGAAAGGCTAAACATAACACCTGTATTTAATTTTCCTTATAGCCCTCAATTTAATGGAATTGAATTATATTTGGGCCTATTAAAAGGTCGCTACAAGAAACTTCTGCTCTATCATTTGATGCACGATTTGAAGATAGATAAAGTAGATTTTATTAAGAGTGCTGCTAAAAGAGTCAGCGATGTTAAAGCAAATGTATGCGCAAGAGAAGGGAGATTTTGTGTATATAAATAAGTTTTAGATTTAAACGAATGAATTAGTTCACATATTGAATTTGGCCGTAAAGGAATTTGGCTTCTCTTTCTTTTCTTCCTCTTAAGGCTTGCTTGGGCCCATGTTTCTTCTCTTAATGCCACTCCTGCATTTATATTTATATTGTCTGGCTTTTAGAAATCTTTGAAGAGTCTTTTAATCAATTCATGCTTTACTTAAGACTTTCTCTCTCTGCTCAATTTGCTACGCTCTTTCATCAAGTAATTAGCAGTACCAGGTTTTTCTATAAAGTTAGAATTCTATGCTTACTTGAGATGAATGGATGCTACTGCAGTTCCTACAACCACGAGTCACTGATTTTGATTGCCTGCTTCTCTTTCTCTTCAGGAGAGATGCTGTAGCGTTTCTTGTGAGCTTCTTAAATTACTTCACTTAAGTACTCTGGTTTAAGAGTTCAAAGAACTTCAAAGAAGAAGTTTCTCTCTGGTAGCTTATTTGAGAGTTGTAACTTTGATGGTAGGTACAGAGCAACATCTGGATAACTCATAGCATCATCATTGAGGTTTTTCACTGAGATTTCAGAGTAATTAGGTATCTCAATCATCTTAATTTCAATGGTCTTAAAAGCTTTATTCTCTTCACTTAGCAATGCTTTTAAGAATGATATTTATGTTCCTTCCTGAGTTGACAAGAACAATCCAACTATGGCTAATATATTAGTATTTGATAAAAGCTTAACTTGCTTTACCAAATATCTATAGAGGTCCTCCTTACTTCGAAATTTTCCTATCAATTCTTGAGATTGTATTCTCTTCATTGCATCATTCATAGACTCCATCTTGCTTCCACTTTCTATAAATGTTTATGAAATTAAAAATTATGGATGTCCATTCTAAATTTACTAAAATTTTACTACTAAATAGAGAGAGCATAATGGAGGTCAACCTGAATAAGATAATAAGAGAAAGATGCAGGAACTTTCTCCAAGTTAAAAGTTTGACTTCCATTTTTAGCAAACTTTCTCCATTAAATTGCTCCTAATTACAATTAATTTAATTAGGTGGTGCTCCTAATTTATTTAAAACTTAATTAGGTGGTTATAATAATGTTCAAAACCGTATTAGGTTGTACATTAAAAAAAATTAAATTTTAAAATCTTCCCTCCTAAATTTACAAGAAAAGCTTTAGGAGCACCACCTAACTCCACAAAACACATTTAGGTGCATTATAATGAATAAAAATGGATGAATTAGTATAAAAATTATCACTTAATTTAAGTGATATAAAACTAATGTCTCGTACTCTGTTCTCATTAAACCTCTCTAACCCTTAGAGTATATGCTCTTACTCTTGTATAAAAGTAGAATTTAAATAGCTTGTATAATTATTAATAGTATTTATAAATTGAGCGGCAACTTAATTAGAAAAACGGCTTTGCTTGGCATTAGCCAGCAAGAACTTTCTTTCATGAATAAAAATAATATTGAGACTTGCGATGCCTCTACCTAGTAAGAACCTGAAATTTTCTAACTTTAGGCATCAGACTTTGAACAGCAATTTAGTTGTTAAATAGAATGCAGAGCTTAGAAATTTAATGCGAAGTTCCAATGAAAATGAGAGAAGAGGAGGAAGAGAAAAAGAAATAAAAGCATTACATTTATGTGAAGAGTGTGAGAAGAACTTCACTTATAAATCTGCTCTTAAGCGTCATATCTTGGAGCAGCACTCTAACAAGCCCAAACTCTATCTTAAGCATGTTAAGATAGATGGAAAATATTTCTGCCCTTATTGCATTAAGTAATACAATCATTCAAGGGATCTAAAAGTTCATCTATAAAACCATCATGGCAAGAAGTTTGAAGTAATACAGAGACTGGTGAGATCTTCCTTTAAATAAGAAAGCCAAGAGACCCTTTAGAAACTTTGGAACAAAGAGTAAAGAAAGAAAATAAACTTATCAAAGCAGTAAGAAACCTCCCAGCCTCAGTAATTGTAAAAATCACTCTTAAGATGCTTTGTCTTAAACTTCCAATATTGAATATAATTGACCTAAAAGAGTGTAAAGAAAGTTATCTTATCCTTGAGGATAAATTTGAGAAGAAATCATAAAAGATAAGTAGTTCGCATACAAGATATATCCATTCAACTACTTCAAATGCGATGACAAGTATCAATGGAATTCGTAAATGAATACCAAGCACTTACTAAGTCAAGAGATATAAAGTGCAGATTTATAATTTAGCTAGATGCTATTCTGCTTGCTCAAGATCATGTAGCTTATCGTGGTCCTCTATACGAAATTACATTAAGCGACTACATTTAAGATTAAAGGATACCAAAGTAGTTACCTCTTATTCTTACAAATGTTTGCAAAGGCATTGAGGAGCTGCATATTCTTGGATATTTTCATATAGATTTGAAGCCTGAGAATATAATGCTTGACTTATCACCTCTCAGGGTACTAATAATAGATTTCAATAGATCATAGAGTTGAAGATTCAGGACTTGGCAACGTGTTTGGTACTACTGGATACTTTTCAGAAAGAGAGGACTGGAGAGATGGTGATATTAAGTGGGATGTATGGTCTTTAGCAGCAATAATTTGTGAATGCGATATGGCAAGAAATGATTACTATAGCTGCAAAAGAGAGAAAGATTCAAAACAGAAAATACAGCAATATCTAGACTAGAATAAGATAATAGGTAGAATGAAAGATATGGCTGAGTAGATAATTATTAAGCCAAATCACAGAGCTGGCCATACAATAGATTAAATTGTAAGTTGGATAGGATAAATAAAGTTTAGAAAGCTGCCTCATGATGCCAAAGTATTGTTTGAGTGAATAATAAAAATAAACACCTGCAATTAAACACCTATTTACATTACATTATAACCCTGAACTCCTACATAAACCCTATTAAAACCCTAAAAAAAAGCATGCGCTAATAGTCTACTTTTATCAGTCAAAACTTCAATCAAACAACTTCAGGGGTTTTGGGGTTTTGAAATATCAAAACGGAAGTAAAAAACTATAATAATTTATGATAAATTTATTAATTTGATGTATCTATAATTATTTTTACTTTTAAAACTGTTAAGGTATTATTTTTAGAGTGTAAGTAAATTTTTAAATTAATCAACATTGATGATTTATTGAAAATATAAAAAGTCTAAAAATACATAGTAATAAGGAAATATGTAGAATATAGAGCATGTTGGAGATCAATTATCTGTAGCTGTATTTTACAGAAAGTTGCAAGATATTCTGATTATTCTCGCAACTAGGTGTCGAGACTTACGAATCCGCACAGCTGTGCGGAATATTGTCCAAATTTCATCCACTTCAGCCCAAATTAGTCTTAATTCCCAAATTTGAGTAGGAAATCTCCTGTGGTTTTTAATGCCCTATTTTTTTATAATTTCTTAATTAATATAATAATTATAGGAATTTGATTTTAACTTTTAATAAAAAATTAAAAATAATTAACAAAGTTTAATTTCTCTTAAAAGAATTCTAATTACATATAAACTTTTAATTTAATTAATTGCGTAAATTAATTTTTCCTATATTTATTATACATAATTAAGAAATTATAAAAAATAGGGCATTAAAAACCACGAGAGGTTTCCCAGTCAAATGGGGGAATTAAGACTAATCTGGGCTAAAGTGGATTAGATTTGGACACAGCTGTGCGGATTATCAGAATATTTTGCAACTTTCTGTAAAATACAGCTTCAGATAATTGAGCTTCTAAATGCTCTATATTCTACATATTTCCTTATTACTATGTGTTTTTAGACTTTTTATATTTTCAATAAATCATCAATGTTGATTAATTTAAAAATTTACTTACACTCTAAAAATAATACCTTAATATTTGTTTTAAAGTTTTATTAAATCTTTAAAAAATAAATTGTATAAAAATTATTAAATTTATTTTAAAGTGAATATTAATAAATTTAATTCAATTAATAATTAAAAATTACAATTAAATGAAAAATATTTTTTCTAGAAGTATCTACATTTAGAATACATTATAAATAAACGTTTAATAATAACTTATAATATAAATTAAATATTTAATTCGTATAAATAATATGAAATTATAAAATAAATTTATGAATTACTAAATTCTCTTTCAAGATATTATAATAAAAATTATCTAATATTTTTAAATAATTATAAGATAAATTTCCTCTTTGAAAATATTCTCTAATTAAATATATTTAAAAATTTAATAAATTTAAATGACTATAGAGGGGTTTTAATTAAATATATATATATATATATATTTATATATTTAATCTTTGAAAATTATATTTATTATTAACTTTCAATGGTTTTTTTTGTTATAAAAAATAAAATTATATTTAATTCTTAAATTAAATGAACTTAAAAATTTATATTATTATAAATCTTAATATAAATTAATATATTATATTGAAAATAACACAAGAAAAAATAATTTATGAATTAAATTTATATAATACTTAAATTAAGTTGAAACTTCATAATTTGATAGAAAATATATATAAAATTTTTCATATAGAATTCATGCACTCAGTGATTAATTCTTAAACAAATAATATTTATCTAAATGAATTTTTTTTAATAGCAATTTAATTTAATTCAATGATACTTAACAATTTTAATCCTTTTAGATAATTAGTGAAAAGTTTTCTGTTCAAAAACATCATAAGGCTTGATTCATTTTTTAATATATCTATAAAAAGTAAATGTTTAATTTGATTAAAAACTAATAATTTTAGTTAGAATTTATATATATATATGTTACCTGACGAGATACCTCTAAGCCTACCCTACGCCACCCCCTACCCCCCAGCCTACCGCTATCCCACACCGCTACCACACCCCTAAACGCCACCCCCTTAAAATACCCTATTTCATATCAAATTCTTTATCTACAAGGTCTAAATCGATCTCCTTCAAGACATCTCGACATGCAAGACCCTATTTTATATAAAAGCATATAATTAATAATATTGTGTTTAATGATTAAAATCAAATAAATTTAACATATCACTGTTTAATTCTAAAATCAAACCATCAATCTTAGTCTTAACGTCGACGTATCTGAGTGAGTTGACGTGAAAAATTCCGTGTCTTGGCAATCATGAAGTAGAAAACTCCAAAAAAACCATTCTCGCTATTACCTATTCTTCATCCAAAATCAAGATGTCAGCCCAGTAATTAATATATTAAAATAATTTTAAATCTATAATTACACTTTATTGGAGTAGATTAATCATATTATTTATTTCAAACTTATTCTAAAAAAAGAGTTTCCCATAAGAAATTCGAATTCTTCCTTAATAAATTTAAATTATTACTTTTCCAATCTGAACTAAGTATTAATGTTGTAGTCTTACTATCATATTTTGACTTTAAATATATCATTTTGAAAATTTCAGTAATTAGATTAAAGAGAGATTTTGTTACTTCGATTTTCTTTTAGATTTGAGAATAATAGTTTTTAGTGTAAAAGAATTTAACTAAAAGAAAACCTATTGATTAAATAGTATTTCTGTCACACAAATAGAGAAGTAGACGCAACTGAGGATAAAATTGAGAGATAAACTTAAACTTAAAAGAATCAACAATTAAAATCGTATTATGGAGGAAAACCAAATCTAATAATTTGAAGGATTTTACAGTTTTTGAATAATTTAAATATTTAGAACTATTTGATTGTTAGGTATTTATCACTTTGAGATTTTTTTTAAGTTTTAAATCAATATTGTAGGAATACATTTAATTTGGGAAATATTTAATGAATTAAAATTAATAAATATTAAATTCGCGGCAGTTAACTTTCTGGAAACCCTCACATTATGGTACTTGTTCGATAGAGAATTCAAAATCAGCTGGACTTTACTATAGGTGGTACCCCTCTATCACATCCTTGAAGCAAGATAAATCGACTTTAATTTTTTGTGATTTGTTTAGTTGATTTTAATGCCAAAATTAAAGTCGATTTATCTTGCTTCAGGGACGTGATAGAGGGGTACCACCTATAGTAAAGCCCAGCTGATTTTGAATTCTCTATCGAACAAGTACCATAATGTGAGAGTTTCCAGAAAGTTAACTGCCGCGAATTTAATATTTATTAATTTTAATTCATTTAATTTTTCCCAAATCAAATGTATTCCTACATTATCAACACTGATTTATATTTCAACATTATTTATATTTCTATTACCACTTATTTATCTAAAATAATACTAATGGAGTTTTATAAATTGGGTATAATATCAAATTGCTTTATTTCCATAATTGAAAACTTTTTGTTTAAAATTTTTTTTTATTTATAGTAAAATATTTATATATTATGGTAGGAAAATAATTTTATAAAATTTTTTATTCCCTTAAATCAACTCCATCCGACACAACTCGAAGAAATAGTATGATTAATTTTTTAAGTTTTTAAATATTCTGTATTTATAAAGAATAATAGACAAATAGAAAATTAAATACTTGAAAAATTAATCATACCTATTTCTTCGAGTTATGTCGGATGGAGTTGATTTAAGGGATAAAAAATTTTATAAAATTTTTTTCCTACTATAGTATATAAATATCTTACTATAAGTAAAAAAATAATATTAAAGAAAAAGTTTTCAATTATGGAAATAAAGCAATTTGATATTATACCCTATTTCATATATAAAATAGGGTCTTTGATGTCGAGATGACATGAAGGAGATCGATTTAGACCTTGAAGATAAAGAATTTGATATGAAATGGGGTATTTTAAGGGGTGGGTAGGGTGGGGTAGGGTGTGGGGGAATGGGTAGGGGTGGGGTAGGGGGTGGGGTAGGGTATCTCGGTAGGAACATATATATATATTATTTTTAATATTATTTTATATATTTATTTGGATATTAATTTCTTTTTATACTTTAATAACTATTTGGCCAAAGATATTTCATAAAATTTGTTAAAAATGAGATAAGCAATTTAAACATATTTTTATTTAAATATAAATTACAAAAGATGCTGCAAAGAGGAAGCTTTAAATCCACATATTGAGAGATTTCAAAACAAATATGATAAATATATCAAAGAATTAAAGATTTTTTTGTAATAAGTTTGATAAATAAAATGTAAATTTATTCTGTAATAACAAAAAGTAGAACACATGATCAAATTATTCTTATTCTTTCATTACTAAGTGCGATTATTTATGTTATATCAATAATCATAAGAGTTGTTGTCTTTTAATATTTCCTATAAACCTAAATTTAAAATTTTGCTCAATATAATATTTCTAACATTTCTAAGACTATACTTCATTATAAACTAATAGATTTTGAGAGGTGCTTTTATTTAATCATCAATAAAATTAAGCGAAGAAAAGTTTTAGAAAACTTGCAGATGAAACAATTGTCTAAAACCTTTTTGTTTGATGACTTTATGAGAATTAAATGTCGAAAGTCTAGAAGATTGGAGTTTAGTATCTGCAAATGCCAACAATTTTAGTCTGGATAAACTCTTGTGAATAGAATTAGAAAAGATAATTAGCAATTATTATATTAATTTAAATAAATTATTTAAACTAAATATTATATATAATTATTTAGAAAAAAGATATTAAATCTTTGAATCATAAAATGATGAATGAATTAATAAAAATTTTTTCGCAATAATTTTTATTAACATTAATTTAAAAATATATTAAATTTTGTAAAATACAGACAAATTATTAATTAATTTATATAAATATATAAGTTATTATATATAAATTAAAACTGATAATATTTAAATGTAAAATATTTATTTTTTTTGAGTTTACCAAGATGATAGTTTTCATTAATAATAAATCAGAAAATACTTTAAGTTAAATATTTATAATTAAAACGTATAACATTTATTTTTGAAAAATGTCATTTATTAATTAATTAAATAGTTTATAATATTTACAAAAAATTATATAAAAAAGCTAGATTGAAATTACTCACATGCTAGAAAGACTAAACAATTGTATGAATATGCAAAATACAATATAATTAATTTTTAATAAAATTGATGATATTTAATTTTTTAAATAGAATTTTATGAAAGTACATATAATATTTATTTGCTTTAATAATTTTTTCAAATATATAATAACTCTAGATTATTTAAAATTTCTCTATTGATCTTTTCATATAATATATTGATTTTTTTTATCAAAAATTTTATATATTAACATTTCAAGTAATCCACTTTAAAAACAATTAATGGCTAAGGTGACAAACACTCACCCCCCATAAGGTATACTTTTAAATGTGTACTATGATAGAACTCGACCTCCTGAGTAAACTTTTCTTAAGGACTGATTGTGGCCGGCTTTTAGTTTTCGAGATATCACACTGGCTAAGTCCAAAATTTATATATAAAATCATTAAATTTGGCTTTGAAAAATTTTGAAATTTTTATTAAAAAATTACTCAATTACCATAATCTGATAAATTTTGAAGTTATGAGGAAATATTTTGAGTATATAATATTTTCTGAATTTTTTTATTCAGATCTTGCCTATAAAAATCATCATTTATCTTCATATATATTAATAGGTATTTTATAAAATATATATGAAGATAAATGATGATTTTTATAGGCAAGATCTCAATTAAAAAATTCAGAAAATATTATATACTCAAAATATTTCCTCATAACTTCAAAATTTATCAGATTATGATAATTGAGTAATTTTTTAATAAAAATTTCAAAATTTTTCAAAGGCAAATTTAATGATTTTATATATAAATTTTGGACTTAGCCAGTGTGATATCTCGAAAACTAAAAGCCGGCCACAATCAGTCCTTAAGAAAAGTTTACTCAGGAGGTCGAGTTCTATCATAGTACACATTAAAAAGTATACCTTATGGGGGGTGAGTGTTTGTCAACTTAGCCCAATTAATATAATAATTTATGGAAAAATTAAAATTAATTGAAATTATAAGTTTAATTTAATTATTTAGATTAAAGAATTATATAACTAAAACTAAATTAGATGGTTGTATCTTTACATAATAATTTCTTTATTTGCCTATGTTTATACAATTATTTTCCAATTTATTTTTATAAGTTTAATGATTAATAAATATATTATAATGAGTAATTTTTATAAAATACTATAAAATAAAGTATTTGATTTATATCTGAAATGCTTGATTTAATACTTTTAGTTTTTAACTATAAAAAAAATAAGACTTTGAGATATTTTTTTATTTTATAATTTCAATATATAATAAATAAATAAGAAATTACTTTAGTATTAACAATACTACAAATCAAATATTATTTTATTTAAAGAATAACTCTAAACGCTAGATAGAAAATTTAAAGACACTTCAGCAGTTAAAATGACCAAACAACGAACCCTATTAAAACTCAATCATAGAATCTAATAAATACATTTTTAAGTATTGATCTCGCATCATATAAGTCATTCCTATATTAATAAGCAAATAAGTCAAAAGATCAATTAAATGAGGAAACAACTCAAAATTAATTGTAATCACAAGGCAGTATTTAGAACTCTCAATCTTAACAAATTTTAATGTCTTTTTAAAGTGAAGCAAGCTCTATATAAAATATCCAAAGGATAAAAAGAGCACAAGTTAACAATATAATTTTTTAACAAAATCAAGACGAGTCTTCATTGAATGTAGAGGAATTAGATGATTAATAGATATAAACATTTTCTTCAGGATTTTAGAATAGATTAGGAGCTAACAGTTTTAATACTAATTCAATTCTAAGATCAGATTTAGTGACTACTCATTCCAATGAGAGTAGTGTTGAGAGAAGTTTAATGATAATAAATCCTAGAGATAGGCAAATTCATCCTTATTAAAGTCTAGTGAACTTGTCCCCAGTCAAAGAAGTAGTTACTCCTGCAGATGGAGATTAGAAATAGTTGGGATTGTTTGTCTTGGATAGTGTAAAACATTAGGTTAAGCAAAGAAATAAACACAAAAGTTTGCTATAAACTGCAAGAAGTTTGGAAAGGAACTAGATGTCGGGAACATACACTGTTCAATAACATTTTTAACTTTAAACCTAAATCAATATATTTTGTTCATACTTAGCCTTACGAAAATATGCCAACTTAAATAGTGAATACAGATGAGAACTAAAGCACAAAAGCAACTAAAACCCTTAGAAAGGTTTATAAATCCCCTGAAAATTAAAATTCAAACTAGAACTTTATTCAGATAAAGAACAACAACATAAGTAAAAATTTATAAAATTTGAAGAAGTAACATGACAAAGTAAGAGTCATAATATAGAGTTCTCAAGCATAGTAAAGAAAATAATCATATTTAAGTGATTAACTGTCAAAATCTCCCTCGCCTGAAAATATTGGAATTGAGAGAAAGGTTAATTAGGTAAGTTAAAAGACAAAACTTATTAAATCAGAGAAATCAGATTCATAATCTGAAATAGGGCATCCATCGTTAACCAATAAAATCAATAACTTGATCAAATCACCAAAGCAATTAAACCCTCTTAAAATTATAAGTACCAATGACAAGCTAAAAGAAGTCCAATCAACAAAATCAAATAATGCATAATTATTCACTTAAAAGAAAAATTCAGATAGAATAATTATCACAAGACAAAGTTAGAACAATATAGCTCTTAAAGATAAATTGCAAAGCCCAAAGAGTCTTGCACAACAGCTTAAAGATGCAATAGATAAGTAATAAACTTCTAAAATGAAATAAAATAAATAAGAGCTCATATAGTAGAGCAAAAGTGATGATGAGAAAAATTTAAAAGCCCAAAAATCTCCAAGACAAATGCCTAAAGAGCTTTAACAAAAACTAATTGGCTTTAATACTTCAAGTTTTGCTATGTCCTTCGCTTAAAAACATAAATCACCTGATATAGACACTCGCTCAAAAGTACCAATTTTACTTAAAAAGTCTAGTCAACTAAACCTAGATAAACCATCCTACACCTAATATAGTAGCAATGTAAACAATTCAACTCAGAATAAATCTCCCTAGACTGCTCAACCAAGCACAAAACGTTATAAATCTTAAGAGCAACAAGAAAACGGAGCTACTCCCTATGTAAATTTGATGCTAATGCAAATTAAAGAAGAAATGTCCAAGCCATTCCTCGTCCCCATTAAGCATCAAAGCAATTAATCTGCTTAATAAGATCCCAATAATTTCCTGTAGTAAGCTTAGGTCAATATGATCTAAAAGAAACAATAAAAAACTAAGCAACAACCCATAAATTTAACTTAAGGAATATAAGAATATCAATCATTTCTTAAAAATGCAAGTGCTAGACATTTGTTATAAGATGAAATGCGGAAAATTTAGGAAAAATAATTCAATGATAAAAGAGCACTAGCAATTCAAGGAAGTCAAACTAAAATGCATTCATAGATATCATAAAGTGCAAATGTTAGTGCTAATGCTAAGTCTAGATAAGGAAGCTAAATGAAGTGATTTATTGACTGTAAATTGTTATTTCTTTTTATTCCTTTTGCTGAATATACTTTTGATATTCAAACATTATAAATATATACATTTTATAATTGTTAAGTAATAAAATAATTTCAAAAATGAAATAAAACAATAGATTTTCAAATTTAACCTCCTCTCCAAGAACTATAAACTTATAAAAATTCATTGTAGTTAATCCTTTTTTCATCAAGTATTTTATATAGCTTTATCAGGAGCTAATCCTAATGCAGGAAAGATAATTTCTTCTCGCAGGAAATCCCTAGCTTCAACGTCTCATGCACACTATTAAAGCCAGCTGCACAATCACTCGATATCCCTAAACAGCACATAAATGCAGAACTAAGCGGATGCCTCCTCCATTAAATTCCCTATGATATAGGACAATGAAAGTGAAAATTAAACTACCATGTAAGACTATGGGGCTACTAGAGATGGTCTCAATGATCTATACTATCCTAATGCTCTTGATGATCACAATAATGTGTTTTTCAATCATGATGATCATATTCAAATTATTATACAATAAAGATTCTTTAAAGTTTTTAAAAAATAGACTTTGAGATAGATCTGTGCAGAGCATTTTAAGACAGTGAAAGAAATGGGTATTAAAGCCAAGCTGCCGAGGATTTATTATCAACTTTAACTGGAAAGTTTTCCAAGCTTCTTGAAGCATTGTATATAAATTTTGATAGAAAGATATATATTCGCAATATATTTAACCAACAATGTTTTTTGTTATTTCATTATATAAAAAGCCTTAAAACAAGAAGAATCTGAGAAGAAAAAATATCAGAAGTAAGTGCTCGAACTCTAAACCTAACTAAACAGCTACATGAATTTTAAAGATGTGTTAAATGTCTCAGAATTAGCAAGAGAAAACGAAAATCTAAAAAGCCGCATCTCAGTACTTGAGAATGAAATAAAACTCATTAATTATGAGAAAAATAGACTTGACAAGACATTCGATGAAATGAAGAGAAAAGTAGAGGAGAGAGTGCCTATAATAAACGAGGTAGAAAAACGCAGAATAGAATTAGAGCACTCAAATCTTGATTTGTAATCATAAATGAAAAATCTACAGGATTAACTCAAAGAAACTACTAAAAAATGTGGGAAATTATCTACATAGCTTAATTAATCATAGAAATAGTGCATTGAACTTGAGACTGAACTTAGAAGTCACAAGGAAAGAATGAGTGCTCTGAGAAATATGAATGTGAAATATGAACAGAAAATAAAGTTTTTGTAAGAGGATTTTTAAAGAGTACTTGGGGATGATACTTATGGAGTGCGAGACTTGAAGGATAAATGTATACAGCTTGAATTGGACAATAGAGAGCTCACTAAGCATATAAAAATATTGCTTGAAACATAAAGCGAAAATTCGCACATTGAATTGTATAAATAAAAAATCGTCATCCTTGAAAATAAATTGGGAGTTCTGAGCTAGTAGAATATAGAACTTATTGATAAAATTATGATACTCGAAGAGGATAAATTTGTAATGAAGTAACAAGAAAATTAAACTCCAAACATAAATAAAGCGAAAGAAAAAGATACTTCTTATCATTTATATGCACCTTTGTAAATGCCAGCTGATAAATAAAAGCAAAAACCTTAAAAAATAAATGACATCTAAATTATAGAGGAAGCGCCACCATAATAAAACCCTACATAAAAATTAATACATCACTATAAGCAGCCTTCAGATTAGTCAAATATACAATCAGACTTCACTAATCCAATGAAATCATATACCTCTAATTCTAAGCCATTTCCCTAAAAACCAATCTCTAATATAGGACTTAACAATTAACAAAGAATGAACATAAATGAACTCAGAGCTATAAACATAAGTAAATGCGATTTACGAATGAGTCTAGATGAAAATTAAATAGAACTAGAAATTAAGGCAATAACAGAGAGGTCGAGTTAATTAGAAGCATCTCACTAATAAACATTTGGAGACAAGGATTTATTTTACAAAATGAATAGATCAGAAGTAAAGTAGATGCAGGGAAGCCATATTTAAATTTTGGATAATATGGGTTAGGATGATGATTTAGATGAAGTCTTAAGTCTTAAACCTGAGAAACTTGACTTAGAATCACTAAATTTATCTACTAATTGATTTGTAATTGTATTAGTAAAGTATTCTAAATATTAAACTCTTAATATCGATAAATTAAATAAAAATGATAATTTTTACTTTAGATAGTTTTTGGTAGCACTTGATCATTTTACTTTTCTTTATCAAGGGACTTTCTGGTATAGGTTAATTTTCATCTTGCTATACCCATGGATGCTATAAAATTTCTTCAATTTTATATCTCACACTTTATGATATACTTAGAAGATTCTCTATTAATTGTAAACAGTTTTCTGATGGTCTACATTAAGTTTAAGTAAAATGACTCCTAACATCAACTTTATTCAAGTATTTTATTATATCTTTATACTGGTCTCTGAAATCTTCAGATCTTCTCCGCTTATGCTTGCTCTATGTTATTTCTGTACTATGCCAGATTGGATGATGACCTAGAGATAAAAGCTCAAATAATATGATGCCACAGCTCCATATGTCAACAGCTTTCGAATACTAATTTTAAGCGAATAACTACTCTGGGGCTTCATAAAGTACTGTCCCGCATCTTTAGTCTGTGTTATCAACATTTGAGTTTATTGCTAAACCGAAATCTATTATTTTAGCATTTAGAGTGTTAGGTTCTATCATCAAATTGCTAGGCTTTAAATCTCTATGAATAATATTTCTTCTATGAATCTCATATAATCCCTTGAATACTTGACTCATGATATGCATGCATTTCTCTTCCCATTAATTGAATTAATATTGGGAGCTATAAATCTATTCTGGATTTTATTTCTTGATAAATTTTGATAAAGTCAATCCATCTACTCTTTCAATGCCCATCAATGCATATTCATGATAAACTTTAAACTGAAATATAAAAATAGAGTATTCTGCTTACAAATTTAAGATCAATAATGTTAGGTTAATCTCTAAGTTTTTCTAATTTCTAGGCTTCATTTTTTAAAGATAAATATTCTGATTCATTTGATTTTTTCACAAACTAGAAATTGGATTAAAAATTAAGTAATTACTTTGATAGCCAATTCTTCATTTTTATATTTATCATAAACTGAAATCACTATTCCAAAACCTCCTCTCCCCAAAATTTTATGAATCTTAAAATAGTGTCCCAATGTATAAATTATACCATCGTGCTCCTCTAATTGAATTTTCTCTATATCTTCCATTTAAATTTTTCAGATATTTATTTATATTTTAATTAGGTTTTCTCTTTGATATTAATTTTAAATCTTTATAGTATTTCTAGTTAAAATTTGAAAAAAAATAAAAAAATAGAGACAAATAAATTTATTTGCTAAAATTTAACTGCAAATGATTGGAAATTAAAAAATTAAAATCTAGCGGCAACTAATTCATAATATAAAGCTTATAATTAATCTTAGCAATACTTATGGAAGCAAATTTAAAAGAAAAATCAGACAAATATTGAAATTTTATAAAAAAATAATTTATAGATATAAAGAGTCACTAATTAAAATTAAAAACTAGTATTTTTATTAATATTCCCAGAAAAGCAAAAACAAGCAGTATTCACTTGTATAAGATAATAAGAATTTCACTTTGCAGAAAGTATTCAAGAACTTTCTACTACTTGACCCAACAAATAGAAGGATCTATGTAAGATTCATAGCAATATTTCAAAATAAAATTCACTATCTTTCAAAATTACTTATAATTTAATAGTTGGTAAGATTTGATTGCATTTTATTCACATTAAAATCAGCACTTTTAATAAAAATTATAAACCTGGAAAATTAAAAAACCAAATAAAATTACCATACCCATTCAACATAATTGGATAGTTTATGGAGCGATTTATTTTCTATATAGTGCAAGCATGTAATTGATGAAATCGAATAAGAAATTGAAAGTATTAGAAGTGATTCTAGGTAAGATTAATAAATCTCTTAACTCAATTAAAGACAGCTTAATTTCTACTTGAACGTATTCAAGAGATTTGCATTTGAATGCCCAATTAGATATATATCTGATGAGTTCTATAGGGTCCTTGTGAAGTATCATGTAAGTATCTTTAATTGTTAAGCTTGACGTAATCCAATAAAACTTTTAGAAATTGCCACTAAGCAAAGTCACGAATTAAGAAGATGAAATCAGCACTTTTTACAAACTAGAAGAAGTTCCAAAAATCTTTGAGACTCCCTTAGAGTTGTCAACTCAAGATGATACTAATAGTTTTGATAGCAATTTTGAGGTTAGAAGGAAGGATTCAATGTTTAATTCGAGAGAGCGTACAATGAGTGGGTCTTCATTGAAATTCGACAATGATGGAGAAATTGATTTACAATAATTGCTCACCGATATTTTTATAACAAACGGCCGCTTGCTTCATCATGAGCGAGTATTATGCCACTTTCCATCATACCTTAGCTTATCTTTTAAGATTCGGAATGAGCTAATGAACACTTAGAATATTTTGCCTGTAACTCATCGTTATTACCTCTCTATAATGGCAGTGAGTTGCTATAACTGCGAGTACTTACTTAAAATTTAAGAAGAATAATTTATATTAAATGGTGGTGATCCTGAATGGTTGTAAAAAGGTTTAAAAGCAGTAGATCCAAAGTTAGCACATATTGCAGCGCTCAATGAAATGATAGCACATAAACCTTGGGCTATAGATTCTAACCAGATTGAGGTAAAATCAAAATTTCTTTGATATTTTCATAGTTCTTGTTAAATATTCCAAAGATAAGCGAAAAATGGAATATTGTACAGATTGTACATGCAACTTTAATTCTTGTTCACTATCACAGTCTTTGTGGAATAATATTTGGTCAGGGCTTAAAAGAAGAGGTAAGCTTTCAATTTTTCTAATTCATTTTTTAACAGATAGACTTGCCTCTAAATTTTGACTTGCATACAAAACGATAGAGCCTTAGTTCATAAAAGCTGTAAGAATTGAATAATTCGTAGCAACCATCTTCTAAAAAAGTTAGCTTTTTAATTGAAGAAGACAAGTAAAAATCATTGCCAACTATTATGGAAAGCACGAGCGAGGATTATTACACAACGGACTCTAATATAGTCGAAGATAGTTCTGAAGAAACTCAATAAATCAAGTTGATTGAGATTGAAAGTAAGATAGAAATACTTTGCTTAAGAGATTAATTATAGCTGATATATTTTCGAATCACAGAGAGAATAAGATTATATCTTACACAGATTTCATGATGAACAACGATAAGTTTCTAATGACCTCAGACTTTTCCTGGGACATGAATGCTTTCGAGATCTTACAACAATTCGCACCAGAAATCATCGAGAATATAGATTAGATATTCCGATTAATGTTCCAAAATGAATATCAATTTACTGAAGACTTAGATGATCGTATAGATTCATAATTTGTGTTGGATTGTATATGCATGTATCTCAAACGTATCTTTGGTATTGATGAAAGTGAAAGCTACGATTACTAAGTTATTAACAAAGTCTTTGCGAGAGAGTTCAAAGAATATATAAAGAAAATCGCATGTTACCCTTAACTTATAATTTAATTTTTTTATACTTAAAGTATTAGCTGGTCAAATAAATGAATGTCAATTTAGCCTTAAATGTGTTTTATGATATATAGAGTAGATTTTGATTTCTCTTTTAAAGTTATTTTTAAGACAATAAATTATTAAAGAATAAACGTTAAAGGTCGACGAACATCTTTAAATTCATTTAGAGAATTCAATTGAAACTTTTTTCTTTATTTCTTAACTCAATATAAGTCTTTAATATTTATCAATTCCAACAAACACAAATGAAAAAAGCTACTGAAAATATTTTTAAGATTTAATATATTAAATGGAAAAATTTTTACAAAAAATAAGACTTCAAGCTAATAATTGTATTTTATTGTATGAAAAGCTAATTAAAAAAATCATAAACTTTGATTTCAATTTGTAGATCATAATATAAATTAAAAGGTCTTTATATTATAATGAAATCGACATATTTTTTTGGTAAAATATAATTAAATGAAAGTTAATTGATTGATATAAAATAAAATACCATAATTTAATGAACCAAATTTTAGAGTTCTCCTCATCTTTAATTATAGTTTAAAGCAAAATTTATTGCTAAATGAAAATTTAATCACTAAAATTTTAATTTACTTATCTCTCTTTTTATATAAGTTAAAACATCACTATTATTTAACTTATCAATAAAGACATTTATGTTGTAGCAGAGAAAATAAATGTAACAAAACTAAAAACAGGGACTCCATCACCAGATAAAATTGAAAAACTTAAGCTTAATGTAAAAGATAAGTTATTCCTGAATATTGCAGCGGTAGAATCAAAAAGATAGATTAGTTTGCTTTTTATGAGCAAAGCCATCTCTGATCACATGAGGAGTTGAGAGATATAAGAATAGTATAGTGCTATTATATCATCTCATAAGCTCATAAATTCTAGACTGCCTATCACTATTTACATTCTAATCAAAATAAATGTTATTTAAGATTTATTTACACTAAAATGCTTATTTTTATTTTTGATGAAATATAGGCTGGGAATTAAGTTTGTTAATAATAAAATTGGATGGAAGAAAAATAATAATAAGAGGAATTAAAACAAGAAAGTTAACTTAGCAAATTTAAATTTAATTCTTTTATTAAAGAATATCTTAGATTAATTGAACATATTGATAACTATTTTTTATAATAATCATAGCAAGGCAAAACCAGAGGTCTTCCCTTTAACTTAATTACCAATATCAACAATGTAATGTTTTACATTTAAAAACTGGCACTTCCTCAAACAATAGTTCGGTACAATTTTAAACAGCTCCTAAACTTAACACATTCACCACTACTACGACCTTCAGTCCACTCCTGACATGATTTATGGGTTCAACAGGCTACTTATAGTTAATGCTGAGAATGATTTTGTTTATGATGTTAACCCATTTGACGCCTTGAAGTTTTGCAAATATTAGGTCTAAGAATAATATATACTATAAAACGTAATCAATAGGTAGAATGAAGATGCTCCACCTGTTTCTGCATCACCTAATAATTAAGAATACTAAAACCAAATTGACTTGGCTATTAAATGTTTCACTATTTTAAGTTTTTTCACTATTGCTAAGTTATAATTAACAATTTTAACTTGCTTAACAGCATAAACCTAAAACCTAAAATAATTGAAGTGCAAGAGAGTTCCCTTTGGAAATCGAAAGACCTGTCTAAAGTGAAAGATTTGAAGAACTTAGACAGCGTATTTGACTGGTCATTTAGCACACCCTACAAGGGCACTATTAGATCGTTAAGTAAAAGTTTAACTACATGTTAAGGAAATACTGATAATGAAGTTGAAGAGTTGAAATGTCCATAGAAGCATGATTAAAAGTTGAGTGTTTATGATTAAGAACTTAGCGAACAGATTGATGGACTATAAACATATATAAAGTCTGTGGTTGGAGATAAAATCATTAAAAATTTTAATAGTTCTAATTCCTTCTTAACTATAAATTATTTAAGATGAGTTTGATATATAAGCGAGTGAATTCAAGGCTAAATTGGATTATAAAAGCTTTACAGAGATACCTTTGGGCAAATTAGGTTAAGATAACCCTATTTTGCACTTTGCAGAGGTAGTATTTTTATAATTGTAAATTTAAAAATTAATTTTATAAATAAGTATTGTTTGAAGATGAGTTAGGCGATAAAGGGCATTCTAAAGTGAATGTCAAGTTTAGAGTTATGAATGACTGCTTCTTTCTACTATAACTTAAAAAATGATTTGAACAATATATTAAGGAATTTGTATTGAATAATTAATATTGAGGTCTTACACAAGAGTAGATCATGTTACAGTACGTATCTTAGACACTAGACTTTATCATGAGTTTGGCACAGACAGAATAATTAGAGATTTCACTCATAAAGAGAGTAAACTATAAATTTATATAATTCTTCGATATAAATTAAATTTGTTTGTTAAAATTATAATTAATGAAAAAAAATTAATTAAATAATTTAGCTATGAGGAATTAAAATAGAAAGATTTTGATACAAGCAGCAAATGGAGCATGACTCCCCATCAATCAGACACTGTGTACCCTTATTTAGATGATAAAATGCATATTAATGATTAGATTATATTGTGATGTTTGCTAATTAATGTTCAATAAGAAAGTTCAAAAATAAATCCAAAATATGCCTTTTAAATTCATTCTAGATTTTAGTAAAATTCAGCAATAATTTAAAAACTTTAATACAACCTTTTGTTTATCTATAAACCTCTCTTTTTTTCCATAATCTAAGCTTTTTGAATAACTAATCATAAATATATGCCTGCCATTTTAGCTAATTTAATGAGGTATTATTATTATAATTTAGGGAATGCAATATTAATTTTATCGCGGAGGGATCATATCTAAAACTTTACTAATTACACATAAATTTTAAATCGATTAGGGCCACAGCAATTTATTGCACAGCCTGTGATATTTAATCTCAATTATTATAATTAATTTTAATAAATTAAACAACTTAACAATACCAAATTATTAATAATCAACTCAATAAAAACAATTAGATAGTCAATTTTTAATTATAAATAAAAAGGGATATAGAATTTTTAATATATATCGTTAAGATTTCATTAAATTACATTGAATTTTTCTGATAAAATACTCGTCATATATCTTTGAAAATATTATCAATAGAAATATGAATCAATCATACAGATTTAATATATAATTATTCTTACTTTGCTAACTCAATTAAATTAAGATGCAATAATTTTACCAAGATTTTAATAGCAATAATATCTCTAATGATTTAGACTTTGAATCATTCGATTAGTTCATAAATAATTAAGAGATCTGCCCATTTGTAAATTAATAACAAATAATTCAAGAAGACGATATGTTCATTCGCTCCAACAACTCAGCTTTCACTCCCTTTGTAAAGCCAATCCCAACTTACTAGCTCATATATTTATAGAAAATGAATAATAGTAAAGGGGTTTTGGGGTAAAATAAATGAGAAAACTGCTATAATAAAAATAATTATGAGCTCCCATTAGCTTTAGCCATCCCTACAGCTAGCTTATAATCCACCTCCACCTCATTGAACAGCTTATTCCAACCACAAACTCAAACAATGTTTTTTTTGGCTAAATTAGACTTACCCAGCTTCGAGAGACTAAACAGTGCCAACGCAAACATTAACATTAATATAGTTTATTTTAAATGTTTGAAATTTAATTGGTTATTGCTATGCATATTAATTTTGTTAAGTTAACACAATGAACATGATCAACTTTTAACAATAGAACAGCAAATAATTCGACAATGAGAGTAACAACATCGAAGAGAGCAACAGCGACGACTATCTCTACAGCAACCACAAGGACAGCATCCCACTCCTCTAAGTGACAAAATCTTCTCCACACCACTCATCCGCTTCACTCGACTCCATTATATATAATAACAAATTCTCAAGCCAACTATATAGATTATAGTACATTTAATGATTATTAGCGGCACCTTTAGCGACAACGAGTGTGAGGAAGACATAAACGATTACACCATCGAGTCTAACTTATACCCAAGCACCAATGCTTCATCAGTCACTAGTCCAGTATTCGCTGATAAAGAGCTTTTCCTGAACAAGGAGGCATCTGATGATAACCAAAAGAATATTTGTAAAGTATTACATTCATTGTAATTTATTAATGAACCAAAAGAAATCTCTTTGTGAATTGAATTTGAAATCTCTTGCCCTTGACTATGATAATCTTAACGACTGTGTTGCTGCACTATTATATAATCTCCTATATAAAACAGTTTATCAAAGTATATAGTAACTCTTTGTTAATTTTATTAAGTAATATTGAAGAAATCCAAGGATGAGTGCGGTAACGGCAGAGACATCAAGCGCAGGCAGAGAAAGAACAAAGACCAAGTGAAGATTCTCGAACAAGAATACAAAAAGAACAACAACTGGTCCAGAGAGTACATTAAGAAAGTTTCACAAAAATTGGGACTCAGAGAGTGCCAAGTTTACAAATGGCACTGGGATCAGAGAAAGAAAGACGGACTCGAAAACGTCTTACCTGCCCCACTTTCTCAAAACAGCAGCAAATAGAACAGCCAAAAACTATGAATATGAAGAGGGCCATCAGGCGTGATCTCAATTAAAAAATGTCTAATAAAATATCAATTTTTATATTAAAATATAAAATTAGAAATAATTAGATCCCTATTTAAGAACAGCAGTTGAGAAAGTGAAGAACTGTTATAATAATTAGGAGAAAATAAAAATAGAGATTCCTTCCAAATTATTACGAAAATAATGAAAACTGGATAAAAAATTTATTATTTCCGATTAAAATTATACTTACTAACTTAAATGACTAAATAAATTTTCTTTTTAAAAAGGCATCATAATCAACTCATCAACTTTATAAAAATCAAAATGTAAATCCCTTTTAATAAATTATTGATATATTAGTACATAATGAATTTTGATTTTCACCGATAGATTTGTTTAAATTTTAATAAAATTTAAATGCAAATAATGAATATTAAATAACACGCATTCACATTCTTAACTGATATCATCATCAAATCATTCTACCTATATTAACTATACGACACCTATTATCGAAGAAGAGACCACCACCACATATAAAAGTTATATTATATAGTAAATTTAATTGCTTAAAATTGGTCATTTACAAACACTCTCCCTTAATATATATAAAGTCTTATAATACCCAACAAAATCTCGATTAAGTTTATTATCTGATGTGCAGTCATATGAAGTCTGACCATCTTTAAGAAACTATTCACGCTGTTTCTTGGGATTAGTATTTTCATTAAACATAAATTGTAAATTACTTCTTTAATTATATACTCTTATTTAAAAATAGCGTGATAAGTCAGGGAATTGAAATAAAATTGGGATTGGTACTATGGTAAAGAATTGAATTACTATACAAACTTGAAAAAACAAAATTACATGCCATATTACACTTAAAATTTTATATAATTCACTACCTTTATACCAATTCAATAGAATCGGGGCATATGACTGGGTCATGTTAAGGTCTAATATAGTTATATCCCATTAATTTATGCCTAATTTTTTGTATTGCCATTTTAACTCTATCTGTAGTGGAAGTAATAAAATAAGCATTAAAATCTTTGGTTATTTCATCTGTAACTGGCTTGAAGCTAATTTTCTCTAATTTATGCTCAAATTTATCATCGAATGCTCGCAGCCATTCGTACCGTGGGAATAGTACATAAAGCCCACCGAATTTAATAAGTAAGCCAGTTATCATTCCAAGGAAATGACCGATGAAAGAGGAGTTTTCAATTGTGAAAAATATAAGAATCATGTAGAACCAAGGGACGTATTTCTTTTCGAATTTGCATAAACCCATGAAATTTTACTGTGTATCACCCTTGTAAGCAAAAATGATTGAAAGTCCAAAAAGAATATTTGAGTAGCCAACTCCACAGTAGAAAAAGTTCTGAGTGCCACCACGATATTCCTCAGGGATAACGAAAGCCATAAGCATAAAGAAAGCGAGACTGAGGATGTTACTTATCATCATAAGCCAAAAGTTTATCATTGCATAGTATAAAGTTCCATATGTTTTCTCTACTTCCACTCCAAATACTAGTAGACCGCACATGTTGAAGAATATATGAATACATCTTGAATAAAGATGAATCTATTTATTTATATATGTTTTTAGAATATATGGGCAACGTTTCCATGAGAAAATTCACTTGTTACAATTCTGTAAAATTATTGATAGTCTAGCACAGGAGCCAAACAAATTGCAGCTTCTGTCAATTCCCTTTTCATTCCAACTTAATAAGCATATGCCACAGAGTTTATATATTTTTTCACTATTTAATAATAGAATGTATTTAAAATAGCAAATAACACTAAATAATTTTTAATATTCTTATTAAAAAGCGTTGGTAATAAAACAAATCCTTGTGAAAAGCCCCACTTTACCCCAGAAATCCCCCAGTTACTTAGTTAATGATAAATCCTATTAAGTATTCTATTGATTATTTTACCCATTTATATTGAATGACCTATTGCGATTATTATTGTTATTGTTGTTCAATCCATTTATCATTTTTATTAAATTTATATTTAAAATTACTTAATAATTATAAAAAATAATGGAAAACTCTCTAACAGCTTCACAGTTGAGGAATGAATCTCTGCTGGATGATGATGTTTTCAACAGGTCAGACTCATCCGATAATCTAAGCAGGGCTTACCAGGAGACGCCAAGCAGGAGGAACCCACTCACTCAGTCTCAATTGTCTACTACGAATTAAATGATGCAGTCATAAATGTCAAATTAGTCGTAATAGCCTGTGATTCAAATCAACATGGAGGAATTCATTCAATAAATCCTAAAATATCTATATAAGTTCTGGTTTAAATCCATATATAGGGGTATTAAAATCATAAATACTTTTATTAGTAAGATTCAGAACAAACTACGAGACATGTTGGAATAGCCCTTAATAGACATGGCAAAGAAAGAAATCTCTTTAAATGCAGAATTGAAAGTTTTATCAGAAAAGGAATTAGGGTTGAGAGAAAAAACTAACCTCTTAATGGCTAAATTGGGTGTTCAATATCCACCACCAAGTTAAACATAACCAGCAGGTGCAAATACCTCAGTCATGCAGTAGTGAGAAATAAATCATAAAAGCTAATAAATTTCAACTAAATGAGGTTTGAAGTAGAAGGAATTATATAATAGGATTTATGGTAAAACCCCATGTTCAATTAATACAAAAGATAGGGGGTTAAGAACAATTAATTAAAAATTAAGTTATAATTGGCTGAAATTATATATAATTAGGTTAATATTAATTTTACACACCTTGATAGGTTTATTTTATAAGGACAATTAATCAGGTGAGTAAATTTAATAATAAGCCCAAACATTTATAATTAACGGCATTTAAATCTTTCTTTATTTATTTTTTCTTTACCCCAATTCTCATGTCTTAATTGACTAACGGGGTTTTATTTGGAATTCTTTATCTGGAAATAGAAGAATTTTAGATAATTTTGTGCATAAAATTTTCAATAAGTTATTTTGAAATTTTTACATTGATTTCTAATATTATTATGCTCTAATTTAATTGGTGTTCCCATATTATCTTATGAGATATAATTAAATGATAATTATGAGATGATAACTTTAAAATTGATTACTGTAATTATATATAATTAAGTTTAATAGATTAACCCCTATCTTATAATTCAATATTTAACTAGTCGTTATTTTTTATCAATTTAGTATGCTATAATTACATATTGCAAAGATATTATAAAAATTCTAAGTTTCCTTAATACGATGAATGTTATATACCCTCATTAATCATTACAATTATTTATCCCCTTTCATTGATCAATGCTTTTCTTGCTATCTTCGCTTTAATCTTTAGTTTTAACTGGTAGAATTCTTCTGGTTTATTAAGCTTTTGTTACAAGGGTTTCCCTTCTATTTGTGGCGGTGGTTTTAGGTTTGGTCTTTTCAGTTGCAGGTACATAATCATCCCTCTAATTTTAAGCTTAATTGTTTTACACTAAATTTCCCGTATTTGATAAAGTGCTAATATTTGAACATTCATTAATATTTTAATTCATTAACTGTTATTACTGCCATTGAGCGAATTGTTGCTGTTGCATTTATTAAAATTACTGCATTTACAGTTGCATAGTCATTGGGCTTAGTTAAAGAGGAGGAGTGGTGTTATTTAGCCCGGATTCTGTGATATGTTATCTACCGCTATATATTTATATCATATTTTTAATGCCAAATAGTTTCCTCATTTAAAATTAAATAAAATTAAAGCTATTAAAAGTGAATGCATTGTTTGCAGAATTACCCATCATCATTTGCATCATCATTAACTATTATTACTGTTAGGGGTTTAAGGGGGAAGTGTTTTTTAAGTTTGTAAACCCTGCCATATTCTAACTTTATAAATAAAAGGATATTAAAAAACTAAAAAATAATGATTCTAAAATCTTTTTTAATGACTTTGTATTAAAAATAAAATTCAAACCTTACCAGCTGTCAATCATTTATGCTGAAGGATTTATTTATGATCTTTAAGATGGATTCTATTATATTTAGTTATCCAATTGTTCCATAGAGGTATCCCCACTGCTCCCTTTCTTTTCTTCGTCCCTTTATTTCTTAAATGTCACTTTGCCCTTAGTTTTAATTGGGTGTGACTTTGATCTCTTTGCTTTAAATTATAATAGTAATATACAAAATTTTAATTAATTGCCATAGTCTCTCTCTTATTCGACTTGCTTGCATTTAAAATTCCCTCTAATTCATTATCATTTGAATTTTATTCTTAATCTGTTATTTGTGGATGATCCTCCACTGATTGCGCTCTTTTAGTCTTTCTCCCTCTGGTTTTATTCGTAAAAATTGGAAAATTTTGATAAATAATTAAATTCAAAGTATAACATTTTGTCAGTAGTTATAAATTTGCTGTAAAATACATTTGTAGATTTTTTTCTTGATAAATAATTGCATTGCCCAGATACAAATATATTAATTATAGGTATTATCTTATATCATTATATTGGTGAATAATATATTTTACTTGGCTTTCTTTTATGTTAAATATTTTTAAAAAATAAATACTGGAAAGTAGTAAGGTTATTTTATGATACAGTGTCAAATAGTAATTTTAATAAGTAAATTACATATCATCTTAAAATGAAAAAATTGACATTTTTATCAAGATTCTAAGAGTAGCTTTTTTTATTTTATGATAAATATGATATAAATACGAAAAAATATCAAGCATTTAAATTTTAAAAAATGAAAAGATGGCTAGTAAAATCCTTTCAAGATTACATATTTTTACTTTTTCTTTTTCTTATTAAGTGATTTATATTATTTTATTAAAAATAAATAATTTTACTAATTCTATTTAGTTTAATTGGCATTCTCTGAATTCTAATCGTTGTTCCCCTCTTTAAATTAGTTATTTAATTGCCTCTTCGCTCTTACAGTAATTCTACCCTAACTAACTGGTGTTTTGCTGTTACGCCCTTGATTTTATGATTGCATGATATCATCTTGCCCCTCATAATTCATAACAGCATCCGCCTTTTGAGATAAAATCTATGCCTATGAAAAGTCTTCCTTTGTAAAAGCATCAGTCACTTATCATTGCGATAAAACTTAAGGATTAAAACCACTCTCGGGAAATTTAAGCTAAGATGCATTTTGAGAATGCTCTTGCACTTTCATGCAAAAGGAGTTAATCAACTCTTACTGTTATAAGTAATTAATAGATCATAGGTTTATGTATCGATCATCTTCTTATCTGATTGGTTCATGTTGATTTTTATTTAATTATAGTTTTTAATTAAAAATTCTATGTTAAATCAATTAAATACAAGGGATGAAACTATTTTAAGAATAATATACATTTAAAAGACATAAATAGTCTATTAGTCTTACTGTTATCTGATGACTTGCTCTTAATTCTTAACAATATCGATCATTTCATAAATTTTACAAATAATTTTTGCCACTTATATACTTCTGTGTTCATGTTGATTTCTCTCTTGGTTGCCCCCTTAACCCCGGATAAGTTAGTTCCAGGATTGAACTTTCTGGCTTTGCTAGTGCGGTTGTACAAAGATTGCTGTATTTAATATTCAATTTCGTATTGGTTCGTGGTCTCTTTCATATAATTTACACCTTCAAACACCTCCCGAGTGCGTTTTCTTAAGTTCATGCGGGGTTATTAGTCAGGTTTCTTGGTTACCGCGTTCTCAAAATCGTTTTAAGTTTAGTTACCTTATAATTTAGTTGAGGTGTTATTTATCGATTAGAGTTATGTAATTTACCCTTATTTGTTATTATTATGAATATTCTCTGGGTTTTTAGAAGGCATTTTTTCCTTAGATTTGTTGTCCTCTTCTTTTAAATAAAGATAAAAAATTATTATAGTAAAATGTATAATTAGAAATTCTTGCTCATTATAGAAGTCCTCAAAGGAACAGTCTTATGTGAATGCTGATGCTGCATCTTTTTTGGGACACCTTCTATTATTAATATTATTAGTAGTAGTTGTATCAATTTGAATTGGGTACTCCATCGCATTTTGACTCATTATTTAGTTTTAATTTTAAACCTGATGAGACATTGAAGTTTTTTCTATTTACCCCTCTTTATTATTTTAATGCAAAGGTTTCTTTGATTAACTGGGTTATTATATCCCACTATTGCTTTGATATTACTATTGTATTATTTGTTGATGATTGTTGATTCCCTCTATTAATTAATCATTCATTAAGGTATTATAATAAATTACAAATATATTAATTATTTATTGTTAAATTACAATTAATTATACCTTAGACATCCTAACATATATTATTAGTATAAATGTTAAACTTTCATAATAGATTTAAGGTTAAGTATATCATATACATAATATCACATGCTATATTATAGCATGAATGTTTATAGCTTAGTGATATAAATATATATAAATACATTCGATCATATACTTACTTAATTCTCTACTGTGTTTTGAACCGCCATGTGAGAATCTTAGGCCAACTTATCTGTCGAAAAGTTGCTTGAAAAGAAGGATTTGCGCAATAATAAATATATAAATAAAGATATGGTAATAATACAATCAACTTTCTTTATAAAAAGATAAAATGCAATTCTCCATTAGTGTTAGAACCATTTTTGTAAGATTATTGCTTTTCTTGTGACTCTTAATCAATTATCACATGATTTACCTCTCTGAGAGTTCTAGTAATTATTTGCTACCCTTTATTATTATTATCTTAGGTTAGTCCCACCATATCTTATTGTTGACTTATGTGATAGTCATTGGCCGAGTGAGGTATCTTTTGGAAGTTGCGATCTTTTTCTCCATTATTTGAAATTGCGGACATTTTCAAAGATTGCGTATCTTCTCCGTCCTGAGACTTTTGCAAGCTCATTCTGTGCAGCTGGTTTCTGAGCTCTGATTCATTCAAGAAACAAATCTTAAAAATTATTCATGGCAAATGGTAATCATAAAAATTAAATTGTGATTGTTGGATCTCTTTACATCTGAATCGAAAGACTTCACTCTGACATCGAAGGCATTCTCCTCTGCTTTAACCAATATTATGTCAATGTCTTCCTTGTTAGGTAGCTTCAAGTAGTCGTCCATCTTTATAGTGTACACATTCAAATTATTAGCACATATTACTAAGTTTAACTATTATTTTAGTCTCTCATCTCTGCTGCTCTCATTATTGTTATAAACTATAGCAAAAATTATTAAGTTTAAGTTAAGATATAAGGGAAATATGTCTTACATTTTCTTGTTGGTTTTTTTGCGTTCATGTTTTTGTTCGTGACTTGTTAATCAAAGTTGTTTAAATTAATTAATTATTAATTTCCTCAAAAGCTGCCTATTTATACCTCATCAGGCGTATATAAAATGAGATAATTAATTGTTTGGTTTTATTGATTGTGTTTGTTATAATATCCCACTTGATAAGGATTAGTTCTTCAACCAAATATTTTCAAAGAAAGCTTTAGTAAAATATGATTATAAATTAATAAATAACTCTTAAATGTTCAATTTGGACTTGAGGAGTATCTTTACATTTATTAATTTAATTTGAAATCAAAGTAATCAGAGAAGCAAGTTGATAATAACCTAATTATTATAAGTAATCTCTCTACTTTGGCAGTTCTTTGGGAAATAATGCAATATATTACAAGAGTTTATCTTACTAAATGGGAATTAATATTTTACAATTAATGGGAGAGATTGAGACTTTCTGCTCAAGAAAAGGAAATAAGTAAAATTTAATATAAATCAATTCATGAAACAATCATATTTGTTTATAGTGTACACATTTTAAGTTGAGGTATCTTGGGAGTCAGGTATCTTCATATCTTTTCCGCCATCTTGGTCTATGCGGGTTTTGCTCTCTGCCGCTGTGTTTTGAAGTCTCTCATATATTTTGTATTGCTTTCATTAGTTTGTTTGGTGATGACCTCTTTCTTAGTTTTTTAAAAATATTTTTTTAAATATATTATGTAACTAAATTATTATAAATTAGTTGGTTGTTTCTTGTTGGCTTCTATATAAGTTTAAGTTAAGATATTTTTAATATAATACTCAATATATAGCTATATTCTTTAGTTTAATTGATATGTAAATTTATAATTAATATAAAGCCACACAAAAAATGAAAATAAAAAAGATATCAACCACCAAGAAGACTTTGCTAAGAACTAAGTCAATATCCAAAAAGATATAAAAAGTTTCTAAAAACTAACAATTTAAAAATGTGAAATAATAGAAGCAACCAAAATCTCTTGTCAAACCTGTAAAAACACAGTAAAAATTAGTCAAAAAATAAAATAATTAATCCAAATAAGTGTAAAAATAAAACCTTGTGAATATCGATCAGCCTAAGTTCTACACAGAACAAGAAAGACTAGAGAGACATCCAAAAACTTAATAAATTAGCAGGAGAATTAAATTCTTATAATCAGAGAGTGAACACTTGAGAGTGATAAAACTAGAATAATCCATCAATGAGGCATAGCCAGATTTGTTTACTATTAACAATCAGAATCTGTTTTAAGCTCTAATATACCCACTTGATAATACTAAATAAATAAATATAAAAAAATTCATGCTTTAGTAATTAAGGGGTAGTCGTCTAAAAGATTTAAAGAAATTGTTAAAACTCAAATATTCAAGAAAATAATACTATAAATTATAAGGAGTATGTGTGAAAATACAGCATCTGATAAGATTCATATTTGGTTCCCTAAGAAGCATGTTGAAACTAAACAGAATTTAAAATCAAATATCTCAAATCAATAATAGTATTCAATTAATTCTAGTTGATAATACAATTAAAAGCATTGAGACTGAAGACCCAGATCTAGCTGTAGTTTACCCCAAATATAATATCAAATAATTTAATGATTTTGATGAGATATAGTTTATGAAGTTGACAGGGAACTCATTTTAATTTATAATTATAAAAAAATGACTATTTCATTTTTAGAATGCTTTGCAATTTAAATTTTTGTCTTTTATTCTCTCAATAAATTAAAATAAAATGATAAAAGAATGAATATCTTCTATTTTTTCCAAAAATTAGATAAGATATGTAAATTTATCTTTTTAAAGCTCAATCTAAATTATGATTAAATTTAACTGCTAATTTACTAATAATATTTGTTATGTTTTAATAACTATTTTAGGTAAAAATTAAAAAAAATAACATTTCTAAGAAAATGCTGAAATATATAGTAGATTTGCAAAAAATTATAAATATTGGTTTTAATTATATTTCAATAAATTTTAATTTATTTATTTATCTTTTTTGCATTTTTCAAGAAAAATCTTAATAAATAGGGTGTTGTGTAAATAATGTATTTAATTTCTAAAAATTATATTCACAAAAATAAATATAGATATTATTAGAAATAAAATTATATCTCACTATAACTTCACAGAATTTAGTAAATGCTTCTCAATTTTGTAAAATGAATTTAAGAATTATTTTCTGATCTTACTTTGGAATTATCAGTAAAAAGAATAAATATAAATTGAAAAATGCTTATAATTGTAACTCAAGTATATTACTATAATATTAGCAATTAAGTGATTCATATATATTATGGGTTTGTAAGTGTCCTATTTAAGAGGTAATGCATCTCTCTATTAATTGTATATTCTTTGGAGTTTAGAAATCTGTATTGCAAGAGTTTAATTCCACATATTTATTATAATAGGGAATGAACTTTGGAGCTTACTTCCCAGATTATCAGACAATGGGAGAGATTAATCATCGATAATATTTTCTCATTATTTTCAATATTTCAAGAAAAGGAAACTTAACAGATTACCACATAGATTTTCAAGAGAATTTTACTTTGCAAATTAAAGGTTCCAAAATTTGGAGATTCAGGAGATCTGAGCTTGAGCAGCCTCTCCTCGGATACACTCCCCATTATCAAAACACTGGAAATATCGAGGAATAAGCAAAGGTTCACTTAGCCTATCATTCAATCGATATTAACTAGTAGTATTAAAAGTTAAGACAGGAAGATATCTATGAGATTAGATTGGAAGAAGGAGATATCTTGTATCATCCCGCAGGTATTTGGCATTAGGTGGAATGTGACTCTGATGAATCAATATCTATCAATTTTAGTCTTAGGCAACTTAGATATGCTGATTTGATAACTAATTATTAATTTTATGCAAGTTAAATCTTGTATTTCAGGGAGACTTTTATTTGTTTCTTTTTTATTAAATGCGACCAAGATGCTATTGCTTCAAAACACCTAAACTCGCTTAGGAATCCGTTATGATAACACAAATGACTTGCACTAAACTTTTTAAGACTCTCTTTCCCTCCTCTCCCAATACTTAACCCCATCCTTTATTCTACCAGAGTGCATCCACATCCCAAGAATTTTGGAATTTGACATGGACAAGTCAATCGAAGAGAACGGCAAGCAAGGTAGCTTGAAAGAAGTAGAGGGGAAGGATGTGATTTGTTTGAATCCTTTGTTTGTACTTAATAAAGTCAGTGATTTCCCATAAATACCTGAAGACCTGGAGGATGCTTAATATGTTGTAAATGGTTTATTTGGGAATGAAGATCATTCTAGCTAGGTTAGGATCATCCTTAAAGTAATCAATTTATTATTATATACAAATCACTCAGACGTTAGGCAATTCTACATATAAGTCACTATAATTATATTAAACATCCTGCTTGCACAGAAACAAGATACATTGAAAGTTTGTGATTACATTACAACATTGTATACAGATACAAATCAGAGAAAACTTCAAATAAATCACAAGAAAACTTGGACAGTAGAGTAATTTATACACTCTGTGCCAGGTCAAGTTAAGTTTACACATGGAATAATTAGGATGCTATAACTATTATAAATTTCTTAGTTTTTTTTAGATAATCCTTTTCTAAATTGTGTTATTTATTAATATTTCGATTATTCTAACTCTCAAAATAATGTAGAAATGCATTAGAAATTTGATATTTAATGGAATACTCGTTTATAGTAAGCATCATACTAAAAAGGCGAAATGAACTTAATGCATTAAATAATAAAATCATTTATTATCATTCCAAGGAAAGTTAATTGACTTTCCTTGTCTGACTGACTTAATTAACTTAAAACACTATTTTTATATTGATAATTTAAATGAAATTAAGCGAAATCATACTAATTTTTATCTACTTTATACAATTAAATTCACTCCTTTCATTATTGCTTCACCTATTCCTTTTATTAATGAGTTTCACTTGAGCTCTAATTTTGTATTGAATTTGCGACACTGCTGTTAGCCACACTCACATCATTTATATTTTAATTTAAAACTGCGTTTTCTTTGAATGTGCTTGTCAGGTTTGCTGATCCCATCAAATTTCCACTTTCATTAGTCATGCCACTTGCCATTCAAAGTAAAATAAAATTTTATATTTATTTGGATTAGCTATCAACATAGCATGTGATACATTTCTATATGTTTTTAATGAGTTTAATTTGTATATTCTTCCATTTCTGTGCATCCTGTACTTAGCCAGTGAACTCCTCTGCATGTGATATTCTCTCTCCACCCTCATCTATTTATCCTCGATTCTTCTCTGCACCTCCTCATGTATCTTCTAATCACTAAGCAGAGCAATGCCGATGAACGTAAGCGAGATGATCAAGAAAGTTATACCTAAGAGGATTGGCACGACGATGCCCCATTTGCGTTCAGGGAAGTATTGCTGCATTGGGTGGTTTGCGTCAATTGATGGGGATATCATTATCCAGATTGTGTAGTATTATACAACAAATATTTGCATTAATTATAGTATATAGTGAGTTTTTAATGTTAAATTGCAATAAATGTAGAAGATTAGTCCAGAAATGAACCAGATGTAGCCCTTTAGCCTTGCTTCCATAATTAAGCAATAATCTATTCTATTTAAATTTATTATATTATCAATAACTACTATTTATAATATCATTTCAAATTGGAGTATATACAATCACATGTGTATTTAAGAATATCTTCTTAAATTTATGGAGTATTAATAGAAATTTATTATAAAATTAATTAGGAAAAGAAACAATGAAAACAGTGAAGAGAAGAGTGAGTGAAATACTCCCTATGAAAATAGATAAATTATCAGCTTCCCTTGTGACTCCCAGTTAACCACTACAGCAATAACAACAACCAAACTAAATTCATTAATAACAGCAGTAAAACAATCACAACGATGCTAGTGGCAGCTATTATTCATATGGTGACGAAGGGGAGGTAAATAATTACAATACCAATAAAAATGACTATTACTAAGAAGAAATAGGCAGTGAGGATGACTACGATGATGAAATTGAAAATGATAGAGAAGTTGATCAAATACAAGAATACCAAGATTCACAGTTAGATCATTTTTATAAAAGTGTTTTTTATAGATGGGACTGGGACTGTGTATCAATCACTTGCTGATGACTAATTCCTACAAAGTAAAAATTTCAACCAATGCTATTTGGTATAATCAAATCAACATTAAAATTAGCACAGCCATAAACAACACAATAATCAATAATACTCCCCTGGTAGCTATGATGACTATGGAAATGAGCATGACGAAAGAGACTACCAAACGAACATCAATCATCAAATTGGAGGAGTAAATTAACCACAATATTACACTTCATAGAAGAACTAGAATTAAGGAAAATTAAAGCGACCTAAAGCCAGAAATATAGAAGAATTATCTAATAGAGACTAAGAAGGAGGAGGCGATTCTATTTCTTCATTTGAGAGGCAATATTAATTAGAAGTGGAAAATCAGAGGTATTTGTTAGAATCTTAGTAGAAATATAGTAGTAAAGGGAAAACGTAGATAAACTACGCAGCTGCTGCAGGGAACTATCAGGGATTGAGCAATGATTAGTATTTAATTATGAGAAATAGTCATTAGTAGCTGTAGTAGTTATTACCTGTTTAAAGGCTTAACTTTGAAAGTAACTAAAATCACTAAGTTAAAGGTTAGCAGACGGTATTCAGTAGTCAGTAGTATAACAATTTACAGTCACAAAAACGATTACAAGATATAGACAACAACTTCAATTTAAATGAAAATAACAAAGGAAATGAATTAAATGAGGAAGAGGTGCTCTTTGATTTAGACGACAAAGAAGATTTAGTGTAATTTAATAAAGAATCACCCATGAATAGAATTGTGCTCAGGTCCTCGATGTCTGGGAGAAATAATAGACAACAGGCAACAACAGCCTCAAATCGTAATACATTTCAGCTAAAATTGATTGGATCTAACAATAAACCATAATTGCAAGTTGATGAGTAAGTTTCAAGCAACGACGATGTATTCAATGATGAGGAGTTTAAAAACTAAAATCAGAAGAAAAAGCGGATTTTGAGGTACTTAATGCTTGGCTTTGCAAGTATTGCTGTACTCCCTGTGTAAGTTAACCCTCTAAATATAAAGTTTATTATAGGAACTTTTGCTTCTTTGAAATAGCTTCACTTCAACAGACAATAGTGGAAGTAAGATAATCATAATTCATAATTAATAGAAAGTGTGTAGGTACATAGGATGAGTTCCCTGCACTTTTATCTTTTGTTTGTCTTAGTTGAAATCCCCTAAATATTTGTTCCATTTATCATGAAATCTTTCTCGTTCAATTTATACATCAGGTAAGAAAGTTTGCTAATTAAATCCATTCTTAGGTCATCTGTGATAGTATTCGCTTTGATAGTATAATATAAATTTACTAAATTATTAGTTGAAAATGATCAAATTTTATTCATTTGCCATTTAATCGTGTATATCGGTATATCTCATTAATCATAATGGCTCACATACATTGGGAGAATAATGTTTGGGCTGTTTTCAGGAGGACTTATAGGTAATTTTAAAGTTATATATTCTAACTCTTTTTTTTATAGCCTCCATTCAATATTTGTTCAGTAAATGGCAATCACATTAAAAACAAGGAATTTTTCATCTGTAACATTACTTATTTTATAAATTTTATGTTATATAGGGCTTCTTAAAACGTTGCAAATATTGGACTAGTTCTAGCAATTTACATTAGCGCACAAAACATTTAAAAATTTCAGATAGAGAGCAAATAAATTCAAAAAACCTTCAGGTATGGAATTTTGCTATCAATTCTGAATATTATCCCACTGCTTTTCTGCTATGCACTTGACAAGATTCTTAATAAAATTGAGGATGAAAACTTTGGCATTCTAGCTTGCAATGATGTATTATTAATTTGCTTGAAATTATTCTCTCTAGGAAGATGGGGATGGTGCGAGATAGAGAGAAAGAAGAGCTTCAATTTTAAGAGTTGCTGCTAAAGTGGGACATTTGAGACATTTTGGATGCGGGTTTTGGCTATTTACAATAGCTCATAGTTTATAAAATGCTTGTCTAAGAACGTTCTTGATATTTTCCATATTTTACTCAATGTAAAACTTTCACTATGATATAAGTTAAGCTGCATTGTTTGCTGTAAGAGATTACTTTATAAGTTTGATAAACTTTGATTTCTAGATTGCACCATTTATATTGAGTATCTTACTATCAACGATTGTATATTTCTAGACAAGATCAAAAGGACATAGATTAAAGATTCGTAAGAAAATTCATAATTATAATATTCCTATAGTGGCTATTGGAGCCTTATTACAATTTATAGCCTTTTTCATATTACTTGCTACACACAAAGAATTTCAATCAATATATAGCAAATCAAAATAATCTCACTACTAACTTGATGAAAAACAGGATACAGCTAACTCAAAAATTGTCATGTTTATTATTGCTCTTGGTTTGGCACATACTATAAGAATTGCGCTATATCCCCAAATCATGCCCTTTGTTGTAAAGGAGCAATCTCGATTAGAGTCTTGCTCTGCTTTCAATCAAGCCATAGATCACGCTTTTACTGCTCTTTGCTTGCTTTTGGTGGGAATATTTCAGTAAATTTACCAAAATCAGAATTAAAGCAACGCTGCCATCTTTACGCTTTTAATCTTGCTTTCTATAACTTCCCTCTTTTTCTACATTTGGTTCTTTATTTTCGATAGATACCGAAAGAATAGTTTATTGGATTTAAAAAACCTTGGGACATCCTCTGGTTATGTGAAAGAAAACAGACTAATAAAAAGTTCATCTAGATCGTCATTTAAGCTCCCACTGCTTTCACTAACTAAGAAGCGCTCTTAAAATGATTTAATGGACAAAAATGGCTAAAATTTGTAAAAAGACTATAAGAAAATCTTGTAAAAGAATCGAATGTCTAATTGTAATGGATAGGGACCTGAATCCCCTCCAATCAATTTTAAAATTAATTCTAGCTCGATACAAAATGATTCAAGAGTTTTCAATGATTTATCAACTAAGCGAAGAGTCAATTTTAATTCTGATAATTAAAAGGAAGGATATTAACTTTAAGATATAAGGATTGAAGTTGATCAATTTCATTATTGCGATAATAATATTGAATTGATTTATGTAATAGATTTTCATTTAAATTATAGCATTAAAGATAATTCATTAAGAAAAATTATTTAAATAAACTAAGAGAAAAAATTCATTATTGAATAATAACTTGCTACTAAAAATGTACCCACAAATTTGAAATAAAATTAAAACAGCGATGATAAAAACCTTCAACCCAAAAGTATCTTAAAAGGGAAGATTGAAAATTAATAAAACAAAAATGTAAATAGTTAAGTAGATCAAATTATGAATGATATAAATAGTGTCTATGAGAAATCATGAAATTAATTTATTTAAGCATAATCTAGAAATGAATTTTACCTTATTTTAATGAATGAATTAAAATTTAGTAATTGTAAGTAGTATCTAGGTAAATATTAGGTTAAAGTATAAATTTAATATATTTCTTAGAATATTTCGAATTTCCTTTTTAAATTTGGTTTAAAAACCCACTTGTATTTCTCAATTGCTCTGCATTCTATCAAATTCAGCTTGTCCATTCCCTGCATTTTCATAGTGACCAAATCCCATTGGTTCCTGTCCATTCAAATGATCTGGACTGCCCCTACTTATCAAACCTAATCTCTCATTTCTTCTTATAAGAGCAGCCTTCTCTCTGACTTTCTCAGCCACTGACTTAGGCCCAATGCCTCCACTCATACTTGCACTTCCATTAACGCCATGGTGATTGCCATCATTTTCATTAATGATTTCTTTTATAATATCGCCTGCTTCCTACACGTTCCACACTGCCATGTGATACAAGGCGTTTTTCATATCAGCTCTCTTCTGCTCTGCCTTGAATAGTTCTTGTTGTTTACGGTGTTTCTCCTGTGTCTTCTAGTCTTTAAAGCTATCTACCTTTTGAGTCATGCTCATTAACTTCTGCATTTGCTCTTCTTATTTTAGTTTCTCCTTGAGATCCTTTCTCTTCTGTTTAAGTTAAGCACTTTCCTGTTTAAGTCTTTGCATTTCTCGCTTGACTTGCAATTTCTCAGCTAGTATCAACTACTGCTTCTTGAGGTTATCCTCAGCTGCTTTCTCTCTTCTCTCCAGCTCTACTTGCCACTCCATCATCTGCCTGTATGCTTCATCCACTTTCTGTGATATTTTATCATTCTTTTCCTTGCCTTTCTACATGCGTTGGTTTTATTCCCTGCGTTTCTCCTCCTCGATTCTTCTCTCACGCTCCATCTCACAGTATTAAGCATACATAAATCTTTCCATGCGTTTCTAATCCTCAGTCTCCTTCATCTCTTAGACACTTTGGAGCACCATCTCCTTCTTGACCTTCTTCTGTTCAATCACAGCTTGCTGTCTCTTGGCTCTGTCTTCCAGCTTCTTCTGAAATTCATGTGACTTGACTTCGACTTCTTTCTGCTTAGACTGGAGTTAATCTAGCTACTGATAGAATAGATCTTAGGCATGAATTCTCTTCTACTCTTTCAAGAGTTCTTTCTCCTGCATTCTCTGCTTCATAAACCTTATAATATTTTTAAGCTATATATTCTGTGATTGTCTTGATTAATAGTTGGAGGCTGCTTCTAAAGCCTTTAAATAATATACATCTACAAGTTTAGTCATCTTCATGTGTTATTGCCTCTACTCAGTGAGATCACTCTTAATCTTTAACTTTTGGAGTGTCTCAATTTACCATTTCTTCTACATCTCCTCTTACTTTCTAAGCTTTTCCTCCTTAAGTGCTTGCTTTTAATGCATTAACTCTTATTTCTAAAGGATTTCTTTCTAACGCTTCTCCTGCATTATATTATTCTTCATTAAGAAAAGCTCTTAGCGTTAGTGTATTTACCGCAGTTTTTGTTCTTGCTCAATCTGATTTCTTATCATGTTTATATAAAACAATTAAAGACTATAGTAGGGTATTGCAAATAAAACTTCACTATTCAATAAATATATGAAATGTTGTCAAAGATTTTGTTATCAATTTGTTTGCGGGAACCACCTTGACGCATTTAATTTTGATTTGGACTCAAGGGACCCTTCAGAGACTACAGTTCAGGCCCACTTTTGTAAAAATTAGCCTAAGATTATGAACCTCTAGACATTTTGGATTGCATAAGAGATGGCTGTTAAGTCTGATAAAACCTGGAATTGTTGTTGCTTTGCATGTATTTATCTTAGGACATGTGATCTTAAATCTGGAATTTCCTGTTCTCAATGTCTTACAACAGACCTATACAAATTAAAAATTAGTATTTGTGAAACAATCTTACTCTGTCTCTCAGCTTCTTTGAATTCGAAGCGCATCTGTGCTAGTTTTTGGTTTCCATTACATTCCTTTAAAAACTCTTCAAAAGGTCTATTTTTAAGTTAAATTACCTTTGATAGTTAACATAAAACTCATAATAGAATAGCTGATATTTCTTAAGTATACTTACTTAGGTTCAAGATCTTTGATTTCGATGCCTTCTTTAGCCATAGCGTATTCGGTGAGTTCATCAATAATTAGACCAGGTATGTTGTGTATTCTGGCTTACTTGTTTGGACTGCCATTTTGCGATAAATTATGATTGCCATTCATTTATTGATGGCTGTCACTGTGATTATGTTAATACTGCTAATCAACTGGTTATTGCTTATAACTCTAGGCTGGTGATTATAACTATTTCTGTGGATGTTACACTGGTGGCAATTACTGGATGGGTGATTGTTACTTATGTTATTGTTGGTGTTAATGCGTTTGGTGACTATTGCTGTTCATAGCGTCATTCTAATGACTATCATGATGTTGCTTGGTGTCAGCCACTGGGGATTGTTTCTCTGAATAATTCACTTGCTTTTTAGCATGCTAATCGTTGCTTTGTTAATCTTACTGTCGATGATCCTCATCAAGCTGTGCTTTACCTATAATATTATTATGATTAACTTGTTAATGAAAGCGGTAATATGGATATAATGCGTACCATTTTTCTATGGAGAGTGGTTGCTTGCATCAGATTATGAATCATGCTTGTTATCTTGTAATGGAGTCTGATGATTATTTTACTGTGCTTAATGATTAAGAGTTGGTTGTTAAGATTGGTGGTCACTCTGCTTGTTGTGATTTACACCAGAAGATTGCTCATGATCTTCTAGGTTTTAAGAGCCTAATCCTCCTTTGCTATTATCTTCAGACATTATTCCCCAAAACATAATTATATTTAAAAATTAATACATATATTACAAGGGGTTTTGGGGTTTTTCAGAATAATTGAGCAATAATAAATAAATAGATATTTCTCTTGTTTTAAATTAAATTAAATGTATATTTATTTGTTTTTTATTCTTATATTTACGGTAATTGTCACTATATAATAAAAATGCTATTAATCCCTATTTTAAAATTCACAGTAAATAATTTTATTTAATTAATATAAAAAAGAATAAAATAAAAATATTCTTGTAATTATATAGATATACAATAAAATGAGCAAATAAAATCCAAATAATCTATCTGTAAATACCACAACTGGTAATGCCCCAAAACCCCTTACTCACAAACGCCATACAACTGGAACTTTCAGAGAGACCTCTCTGATGAAGTAAGCTGGAATGTTTACTTTCTCTCTGGACAAGGGAGCACAAAATTACTTCAACAATAAGGAAATGATCAAGAACTCCATCAATCAGATTAAGCAGCAAAAGCATGAAGATGTGAAATAAAATAGTTTAAGTGGAGGTAGTTCATAGCTCAATAATTAATCATTCTATCAAGTACCAAACACATCAAGTCCAAATTACAATAATATCAAGAGCAATAATAGCAACAGTGACATGAGGAAATTCTCCACCATGAACATGCCAGGAGATACAGTCAGGGACTCCATTACTATGAAACAGCAATCTATAATCGATTGGATGAAGGGCACAAACACAAAGATCTTATTGAATGATAACTCCCCAAAAATGTCTGAGAAGTCAATGAGGCTTTACAGTAACGTTTAGCATCAATTTTCTGAAAAGATTTAGCCACCTGGTAGTGGCACTAACTTTATCAATACATAGAAGACTTCGATTTAAATTGATAAAAATAAATAACCTAATTTGTTTGTGCAAGATAAGGAAGTGGCAGCTGGTGGAGTGTAGAGAGACTTCTCATTTTATAATAATTATGCCTAAACTCCAGTTAAAACTACATTTAGTTTGTTTTTAATTTTAGGTACAATAAATGGCCTTCAAATTTAAAAATTAGGTGTATCTGTTTATTAAAATAAGCTTTATCTTCATCAAAAATAAAAATAGTTTTTATATAGCAATTTTTATTAGTTTGTTTTCAGATGATCCTCCTAACCAATCAAATACTTATTTTTATTTAATTATTTGATTACCTTTATTAAATACATTCAACTACTTGGGCAAAGGAAGAGTAGTAACAAATACTCTAGATCAACCAGCAAATTTAACAATCGATAACTCTCAAAACGAAATTGTGAAAAAGTTAAATTAGAACAGTTTCACTTTGAGCAAGCAGCAAATAGTAGATTTGAAACTCAACCTCCATAAACATAGCAGTAAAATATTTGGATAGTCACCAATCACAGCCAGTAAAATATTGTAAAGTGGTGGTGCTAGTTATGCAATGGGAAATTCATAAAGTTAAAGTGGCAGTAAAAGCATATATGATTTGCAGATGAAAGGCAGCAATCCTATTGTTTAAAATTAGGTTCAGTAAATTGTTAACAATCCAGAGAATTCTCCTATGCAAACATCCATCGACAGCAAGAGGCAGTATTTTAAATAAAATTTGTAATAGTTTTTTAAGTATGAAATGAACAGATCTTACAGACAGACCAACATCATATCCCCTGTAGACTTATTCGACATAAAATCTAACCAATTAAATCCTAAGTAGTCCTTTGCTGACCACCAGCCATCCCCACAAAATAAGCTACATCTCTCAATAAGAGTCAAGAAAAATAACCAGTCTGATTTTTTAAGTGAGCCCACAAAGAAACGAAATGCAAAATTAGTTGAGGAATATTATGATCCAATTACTCAAGAGCCCAAAGAAAAGCAGCTCAGTGAAACTAAAGGCAGGAAAAGATATATTTCACAATTTTACGAACACGATAAATCTGCTCATTATTTCAAGGATTACAAGGCCTAGGTGGAGTAGTTCCCAAATTTATTCTCAAAATAGAAGTCAGAATTCACTAAATTTTAGAATTCCATACCATCCTCTAAGTTAATTCTTAGGTCATCTTCTTATGGATTTAAATAGTCTAAGTTTTGATTTTAGTGAATAGTCAATATATTTAATATTAATGTAATTATTCATTAAATAGAATTAAGGTTTATATATTAAAAGTCTATATTCAATAATTTTAAAGAGAAATTAATCAATTTGATTCAATAATTGATCTTAATTTTGCTTCATTCTCTCTAAATAAACTAACAAATTATCATCTTTGTCTGTGATTGGTTTGATTTGATCAGAAGTTCCTAATGTTTTTCTTAAACCAGAGCATTTTCAATGGGCAAGTCACAAAACTAATCACATTCAAAACCCCAAAACCCCTTAGTGAGGTTTATAAGTGCTTTGATTAGTAGGGTAAAGCTGGGGTTTTATTAGGGTTAGTAGAGAAACGGAAGTTTATTGAGACTTTAATATGTATTTAATGAGTATTAGTTTAATTATATCACACGAATTTTACTTGCTTGTCTTTGTTGTATCTCTTGAATCTCGCTTTCTTTAGTGGTTCGAGCATATCGTCTAAGGATTGTCTTGGATATGCTGGAGCTCTTACTATTATCTTCTCTACAATCTTCTTTATTTCTTAGCATACATCATCTTGTTTTATGTGCTTCTCAGCTAGATTTATTGATTATTTTTCATATTTTGTATTAATGTAAGTCATGCTCTCCATATCGCACTCTAAAATTATTGCAGCTATTGCCCAAACATCCCACTAAATAGAGCCATTAGTCCATTTCTCTCTGATTGGGAAGTAACCTGGAGTACCAAGAACCTTTGCTAAGGTTACAATCTCTTATCTTAAGGCTCTATTAAAATCGATTACAACTACTTCTAAAGGGCAAAGGTTTAGCATAACATTTTCAGGCTTCAAATCTCTATGAACGTATCCAAGCTCGTGAAGTTCCTAAACACCCTTTATCATATTAGATAGAATATCATTCAAGTCATCTGGGTATCTGTGTTTTAATATAGATAATCTCGGAGAGTCATTTCAAACTTTTTTAGCCTTAGTGCGATGAAACCAAACCCTAAAATAACACCATCTAGCTTGAGCAAATTCTTGCAATCTTTTTTCTAAGCCTCTCTAAGTACAATATATTCGTTAGCAAACTCATTTTGATACTGCTCATTTTTAAGGAGATAGCTGAAAGGATATACCTTGTAGGCATAGTCATCAACCACTATGAGTTTTGCTTTAGCAGGTACGTTTATATGTAAGTAGTTTTCAATACAACTGCTAAGGTCTACTGCATTTAGTGCAGGAATATACATGGCTCTCTCTTAAAAGCATGCTAAAAAGACATTACCAGCAGGTTGATTCATTAATTCTATTCGCTTCTGCCTCTTGAGCTTCTCCTGTTGTTCTTTTTAAGTCTCAAGATTATTAGATTTTCTTTTAGCGGGCACTAATTTCTAAGTCTCTTTATCTTAAATCAAGAACTCACTTAGGTGATGCTTCTGCATATGTTTCTTAACTTTAGCTGAGTGAGTATAAGACTTCTCACAAGTCGTGCACTAGTACCTGCCATCGACCTTATCATGCTTAAAATACACCTTAGCTTTCCCAGAGTGAACCTCTTTCATATGTCTCTTCAAACTGGAATCAGTAGAGAAAAAATTTTAGCAGTCTTAGCATTCAAAAGTTTTGATCCTTTAAATCTGAAGCTGTTCCTTTTCTTCCTCAACATCTTTTATTGATGTTTAAACTTCTATTTCAGCTTTCTCTTTCATGTTTTAAAACCTATATAATAAAAACCTGTGCTTCAAATTCAAGAGCTCTTAGCTCTGCCTCCCTCTCAATATATATAACTTCTTGTTTCTTGGTTGAACCAAAGTTAAGCATTGATTGACCTGCTCCTAAAAGTGCCGCTCTACGATTTAAGTTGACCGCCATGTTTAAATTCAAATTTAAATTTCTATTATAAAGCTCTTAAAACCTCTATAGCTATAGCTGGACTATATAGGAGTTGCTACAGCATTAATGATGGTTTGATCTCAGCTCTAAGACTTCATATTTATACTCAGTTTATAACTATAATTTTTGTAATTTTGCACTTAATAATTTTGATTCTGGTACCAACTCAGATAAAGCTCAGGTTGGTACTGGTACCAATTAAGTTTTGAACCAGATTGGAACTTTTCCATTAAAACCTCACTGGATTAAAACTAGGTACTAATTAAGTTTTGGTACTATTAAATTGGTACCAATTAAACTTAAACGAATTTAGTACCGGTACTAATTAAATTTAAACAAATTTAGTACTAATTTAATGGAACTAAATTGATAAAAATGGAGCTCCATCTCTGAAGTTTGTTACAGCTTCTGCGAACCTTCTCCACGTATCTTTACAGGGTTGACCTCCTATAAGATGCCCATATTTAATAGTAAGATTTTAAAGGATAGGATCCAGAAGTCTATAAATTAAAACTTGAAATTCATTAATAGGAAGAGGAACAAAGATGGAATCATTCAATGAACAAATGAAAAGGGTTGAGGCTCAAGAAATGATATCAAGATTCAGAAGCAAGGAGGATCTCTATCGATACCTTACTTAGCATGGTAAAATAAATTGATGTTAATCAACGATGTATACAGTTGGTCTATTCCTTCCAACGATGGAAGGTACTAAAATATCATTCTTAAAAGCAATACTCTGCGAGGAGAAGAAAGCTTTTAAAAACATAGAAATCAAACTGATTGAAATACCTAACTACCCAGAGATTTCAGTCACAAATCTCTACGAGGATGCAATGAAAGATGATGAAGTGGTTATTTACCTTCCTAGCAAGAAGCAGCTCTCAAATAAGTTGCCTGAAAGAAACTTCTTCTTTGGTGTTCTTGGTACAATCAAAGAGGATTATTTGAGAGAAATTATAGAAGAAGCTCATAAGAAACGCTACTCTATTTCTCCTGAAGATTAAAAGAAGCAAGGAATACTAATAAGCGAGACGTGGCTAGCAGAGCTTAAGAAGCATCCTTATCTCTCTAGTAAGCTTTGATTTATAACTTTTTAGGGAAACCTGGAACTGGTATATTTCTAATGAAAGAGAATGCAAAGGTTCACAGAGAGAGAAAGTCTCAAACCATTCATTAAGTTAGCAAGAGACTTTATAATGAAGTTTAAAAGCCTGATGAAATGAACATAGATGCTGGAGCTGGTACAAAGAGAAGAAACATGGTTCCTAGTAAAGCACCAGAGGAAGAAAAGAAAGAGAAGCCGAATCCATTTAAGAGTTCGTTTGATATGTGAAATAATTCATTCATTTAAGTCTAACACTTATTAATAAACATTCATTCTTCCTTTCCTTGCACATATCGTAGTCTAGTCTTTACCGACTCTCTTGCAACTACTCTGTATTAAGTCTACTGTGTCGATTGGTAGATCATGCATTAGGTGATACAGCAAGAGTTTCTTGTAGTGAGTCTTAATCTAACTCCAATAGAATTCGATTCCATTAAATTGAGGACTGTAAGGAACGTTATACACAGGAGTTATCTTTAACTCTTCATAAGCTTTCTTAGATTCCTTAGTCTTATGAACTGAGAGGTTATCAACAAACAGGATGATCTCTTGATCGTTGTACTTATCTCTTAGCTTATGTAAGAACTCTATATACTGCTCTCGCTTAATAGAGCGAGGATGAATAACATAAGTTTCTAAGCCTGAATCTTCACTGATACCAGCCAAAATTGCGTGAGTGACAACCTTAACCTTTTAGTCATACACTTCTATATTATCGTACTTCTTGTACCAAGACTTATTAATAAAGGTGTTGAACGTAAACACAGCTTCATCAGCGTGTATGAACTTGATGTTATTATCAACAGACCTCTGCATTTAATCATATATATAGTTTAAATTATTACTATAAAATGGCAGAGTAAAGTCAATCACTCTCTTCACTCTATTGACAGTCTTGAAGGTAATACCATTCCTTCAATAAATATTTGCGATAGTCTATGGTGAGATACGCATGTCAGGAAACTTGCGATGAAACATCACAGCTCGCTAGTCAAGTGGGAAATGTGCCCAATACTTAAGAGTCTTAGAATCGCAGAGATATTCAATATGCTGCTAAGAGAACTTTTATTTTCTTACAGGATGTTATCAAGAACCAGAATTGAAATGCTAAACAGCTAGCAAGCAGTGATACCTTACAGTCGAAGCACTCTTACACAATAGCTTTGCAATCGCACAATAATTCATCACTGGTTTGAGTTAGTCTATATTAATACTCGCACCATACCTAAGCTTAAGCAGTAAATCTAAATATTTCTCATCATAAATAGACCCCAAAAATCGCTAATTTCTATTTCTCATTTTGCAAACTGGCCTAATTTCTCTACTAACCCTAATAAAATCCCAACTTTACCCTACTAATCAAAGCACTTATAAACCTCACTAAGGGGTTTTGGTGTTTTGATTGATGGTTTTAATCATTACAGCAAATATAAAAGTTCCAATTGCAATGATTCCAAACACCTGCACTGCGTAAGAGTGAATCATTGTGATAAATGCGCCTGGAAGGTTCTCGTAGTTCTACTCGATTGAGCAGATTGAGTAGGCGAATGCTGATGAGATTAGGAAACTCAAGTAGAAAACGTAGAGGTTTAAGATTAGGAGGCCTTGACCAAGGTATGAAAACACTGTGTTCTATCTCTGCCAATCAATAATAATAAATTTATAGGGGTATAATAGGGTTTTAAACTTAAAAAATTGATTGAAAATAAATAATTGAATAGTTGAAATGGAGGGCTGCATGGTGAATTTAAGAGGGTGCCTTGGTAGAAATTGCTTAATTATGACTTGATTTAACAACCATCTAAAGCAAAGATTAATAAGCAAGTTAAAAGAAAAATAAATGTCATTCATAAATAATTTAAATAAAAAATTTTTTTAATTTATACATTAATATAAATCAAAATAATTTCTATAAAAATCTTTTTACACGCTCTATTTTATATTACAGTAAATTTATTTGTACTTATAAATATTCTGAAAGATAATTATTTCATGTTAAAGTTTAAGACTTCAACTATTGATTTATTAAAACTGGCTTTTTACTAATTTTTATAGCTACTTAATTTACTATATTACTGAAAGATTTCAGATAAAATGAGAATTTAACATTTAAAGGACAAAAATTACTTAATTTCTTTTTTTTGTTAATCATCCCAAGCATAAAACCTATTTCAATTAGCTAGTCATTTATCAATTATAGTAAACAATGATAAATAAAGTTTATTAGGAATATCAATATTCAATCTTTCCTCTTTAAGATTCAAAGAAATTAATTTTTATTTTTCTTCATCGAAATCTTAATTCTCGAATTTAAATTATATTCGATGATTATGAAAATTTTCAATACAAATCTGTTTATCTCTCTCATGATACATAATCAGTGAATAGTATTATATCGATACAGATATTTCCAGTTTACTTACATGTTTGGACTTCTCAAAGTATCCCTTAGCCATAATTAAAGTGAGTAGCACAACATTAAACACCTGCATGTACTAATAGTGGAGCGCATGCGTTCCCAAATCATTGTCAACGCATTAATTGATATCGCCTTGTTTCTGTTCGGACACAGCTTTCAAAGCGAATACTTACTCGTAAGAGTGTAAGCCCATCACTATGCCAAACATTAATGGCAGAATCCTAGAAATAAATGTCTCAGAAATCGTCAAAATCATGAAAACAGGAAGATTATAATCGATTGAAAAAATAATAAGGTGTTTTGTCTTACCAAATGTTTAGTACAACATGAGGGTGGTGCTTCATTCCGAAGAAAAAGCGATTATCCCAGATCCACAACCAAATCAGTATCTCCATTTTATTAAGATTATATAATTCAAATTATTCAGAAAGCACCTTAAAAGAGTACTTATTTTAATTTACGTAATTTTCTTTCTTTTAGCAAATAGAAACGATAGAAATATATGGTAAAGTATCAATCTAATGATAAAAAAATAAATTACTATTACTCTTATTGAATTGAAGTAGCTATGAATATTTTACTATAATTGTATCAGATATTTCTTTGATTTTCAATGTCTTGATCACTCTTACCTTTGATTTCACTTAACTCAAAAAGCTCTTTAATCCATTCGCTTCCAAGTTTAATGCCCTCCATTGACTCATCTCTCATCCCAAAAATAGGGAAATTATATGAAAGGAAACCATGAGGCATCAAATTGAATTCCTTAAGCTTCACATCCACTCCAAGTTTACTAAAATAAAGTTTTAAAAAAGGGCAAATCAATGATCTTACGCAAGTTTATAGGTGAATTAGAAACCATGGTCACGAATAGGATCATTAGTAGCTATCATAATTCTAGTGGGTGGGAACTGCTTTAGCACATCATCATTTGCTTTCATAGGTGATAGGTAAGGATTTCTGGAGAGATGTGGATCAGGGCCTATATATGATTCAAGGCACATTTTCAAGAAGGGGAAGGGCAAAATTGGGTCATCCAGAGCTAATAAGATCGAAGGAGAGAAATCTGAGAAAGACAAATTCAATGCTAAATAAAAGTTATAAATTGCTAATTCTTACCTGGGTAACAAAGAATAATACCATCGGGCTTCCTGAAATTTCTCTAAATACACATAATTGTTAATGCAGCAGTTAGGTTTCCACCAGCTGAATCTCCAACAACAATTATTTTTTTGGGATCTATTCCAAATTCGTTTTTTGCATTTTCAACGACATAGTAGTAAGTCTGCCATACGTCATCAAGTGCAGATGGGAATTAATTCTTTGGCGAAAGTCTATAGTCAATACTAATTATAGGTGTTTTAGTATCAATTGACCAGATTCTTGTGTAATTTTAGTGACTACTAGAGCTCATAGATACAAATCCCCCACCATGAATATGGATTATCAATTAATCTACTTTCTTTACTGGTCTTGGCTGTGGTGCAAAGAATCTAGGAGGGGCACAGCAAAACATTGAAAAGAAGCCTCCTCCTCCTGCTTATTGCTGCATTTATTAATTCTCATAAGAAGCATTTTGATCAATATAAACAATGATTTGAAATCAAATTGTATACTCAATCTTAAGTAAAATTAGTTTATCTTTTTCCATTTGTAAAGTCAATTGGCAAATCTTCATTATACAGTACTCTAACTTTGACATGTGTTTCAGGATTATGTTTAGTTACTTTCATTCCATATAAAACTCTTTTTTCATCATTCTCTTCATTAGGCTACTCTGTTGTTTTGGTCTCTTCGTTTTTGATGTAATCAAAAGCTAATTATTTTAAACAATTCTTATACGTATTAAATTTATTTATGAATGACCCATTGGTATCTTCATTGAATCTTTGTTACTCTTTCTGGCTAACCTATCAAATCTTTTTTCTTAATTTTTCTACGCTTATCTAGCTTTATATTCTTGATCAAATACAGGCAAATCATTGATATTTTCGAGTGTCATCACGACATCTGTCATCGGAATGTAAATCTTTTTGTTAATTCTTATGTTTGGTAAGAATTTTCCAAAAACTTTTTTGATATATTTGCTCTCTAGCAAATTCCAAATTTCTCTGGCTAGATCTAAGTCTGGGTTTGCACAGAAAAAATCGTTCTATTCTAGACGCTTGGTTTTAAAGAAGAAGTAATATGAAGCGTATAAACTGGTAAACTTGGCAAAGTTTTTAATTTGTAAAAACTAGTAATATTTCCAATTTAATTTTCCTTTTCATTAAAGTATTTTAATTTTAATATATTGAGATTACAGATTAAATATTTTAATCAATAAATATGGAAACTATAATTTAAGTTTATACAGGTACTTTTTCATCTTGGATTCATGAATAAATGCCTTTGACACAAAAGCATTGCCTAATGCAATGTTTTAATAGAAAGTTTTGTATGAGCTGAGAACTTTATGATCATCAGGGTACTCTACACATGAATAGTACTACATGAGATATTTCCAGCACTCATCATTCTCATTTTTATAGAATAAGTCGTCTTTAGGAGCGACCATTGAAACATAAAGCATTTAGTCAGTGATGTAAATTTTCGAGCACTAGTATTAAAAATATGTTAAGCCTCAATTAGAAAATATGATTAAAAGGTTTTAGTTAAATTGTGTACTTACATGAACAAATAGCTTTCTAATGCTTTTAGTGTCAACAATAGACTTTCCAGTTACAAGCAAGAATCCATAGTTAAGCATAATTTGGTACATCTTATTTATACAAAGAATTACAAGTGTAGCTGCGTGTATATTGACCTGAATCTCATTCGATTATATTTTCAAAACTGTTTCCGGGTTTATATAGCTTAGATCTGTGTAAGCCTTTTCCATTCTTTAAAGCATTTCTCTGTGACGCTTCAATTCATCGTTTTCAGGAATAAAGTGGTTATTTAAAAGACTTTCTTATAATTAAATGAATGCATTATAAAATTTAATTTTTCTATGTTATATGGGTCATTTGGGTCTGGTAAACGATTTCCTTCATCATCAAAAAGTTCTTTATCCTCTTCGTTTTTAAGAGATCTTGATTTTTCATTTGGTTATTATTCTTACATTTAATTTTGTAGATTCTGATTGTTAACCCAACTAAAGATGTTTCCTCCAAAGTTAAATGGCATTTGTTCATGATTATGATCTTATAGCTGTTGTTTTTTATGAGATAAGTTCTTAGATGCATAACTACTTGTATTGGAAAGCATATCATCTTTTCTAGATATGCTATAGTTCGATAGGCGATCCATAGCATCTTCGATTTTGTCGTGAAGCTTACTATTTTCAGCAAGACTATTCAATATTTGAAGATCCTCTTCTTTACGTAATTTTTATCGGTGAGTTTTATTTCGGTGTTTGCTTGAAGATTCTTACTCAAAATGGTCTTTATTTTTACTCTCTGAATGGTGAACTCTCTGTTTTTTAGATGTGGTCTTGGAATGTTCTATGTCTTGTAGCAAATCCTTATCTTCTAAGAAAGCCAAATCTTTGTCAGTCAGTAACTTGAGTGAATTAGATTTCTTCAATCTTGCTTAATAATCTTCAAAATGTCCATACTTGTGAAAATAGTTGTGATCAATTTAGTCCTCAAAATTCTTCGAAGACACCTTAATCTCTTCATCTTTAGCATCAGAAATTAATATGTTAGAATTCTATTCCTTCAAAATGTCTTCAACTGTATCGGCATTATTATTATGGTGCATCACATTATCATAAACTAGTTTTAGCCAATTGCATAATTAGGTCTAGGTCATATCGATGATTTCCTTATTTTTCATTAGAATCTTGTGATTCAAATTTTCTGGCTAGTCTTTCATGACAACAACTTGCTTATCCTGCTCTAGCATCCTAATGAGGTAGCTGGTTTTTAACATGTTCCTCTAGCCTATATTATTTTGATTAGCGTCAGAAGAATAACAGAATTACATTAAAATTTGTTAATAAAAGGTACTTACAAGATCTAACCGCCATGAAACATTGATCTGGAGTGAACTAATAAACTCTTTCATGGATACTGTGAATTTTGTCAAGTGTTACAGTTGATTTCTTGACGTTTTTCAAATCAGAAGAAGATTAATTCTTTGAGCTAGCTTATCTAAAAGAAAACATTTTGAATTTAATTCTATTTAATTTTAACATTAGTCTATAAGCAGAGATATAGCTTATTATGATTAAGATCTGTTTAAGGAAATTAACAAATAAATAATTCATTATTTAACTTCATTAATTATCTAACTATATGTTGATTGAATCGCAAATGCCAGTATCGATCAAGTCTTTATTCAAATAGAGCCCATCACTATGGCAATTCTGTTACTATATATCTTAATCATAAAGATATGATTATCTAGGATCATTCATATAATGATTTGTATAGTTCACTTTATCTTCTATCAGTCCTTTTTCATTAATATTTAAATTTTTATTTAAAATTTGCTTTTTGTGCAACTCTCTTTGCATTTTTCTAGTTTTAACACTTTCGATTAATTAATTTGTAATGCTTTCAGTTTGTATACTATTCCTTTTTTTATTTAGAAGCATATTTAGCTCAATTTGGATTTCTTTCAATTTCTTGCTCTCTTAATTTTTTTAAGCTTAATCTTTATTTTTGCCTTAAAAATTTACTTACTTATCTACTTTACTAGCATTAACTTCGGTAGTGTAGTTTAGAGATTTATTTGAAGAATCTTTCGATTGTGATCTTATACTTTTATTTGAGATTAGTGACTTATTCATTGGGTTTGGAGATACTGCTTTCTTAATGACATTTTAATTATATTTATAAGTTTTTCTATGATTTAATTCATTTGAGTCTATAGATGGGGATCTATCTTACGACTAAGATTTATTTGATACGTAGCTGCATCTGATCCTCCTTTCCTTCTTTCTCTATTCTGAGTCAAATCTATTCATTGCTTGTATCGAATTTTCTTTACTTCCAGATTTAGAATGTTTAGGTTAAGTTTTAAGTGTCTACCTTCTCTCTTAGTCATAAATTTTAGCTCTGTCAACGCTATCTCTGAACGCTTCTTTGATAACTTGATTTTATTATTATTTTTAAATGGACCCTTCTTTACTATTTCTCAACATGCTTGATCTTACAATATTATTCACGTTACTGGACTTTTAGGTATTAGTAAAAGTATTACAAAGAGTTGACTCATGATTTTACAAAGTGCTTTTAGACTCGTTTGTTCGCTAAATTATAACATGCTGATTTCGACTGAGCTAGATCATTGTTGACGGTTCATTCATAGATAATTAAGTTAATCTGGTACATAAACCTTTGTTCTGAAACATAATAGGTTGAGGAGATCTGACCCCTTTATTTCTCATAAAATTCAATTCCTTCAAATTTGCATGATTTAAAACAGAATTGGAAGTTTGTTACAGTGGAGGTCTATTGAAAGCAATATTACTTTTTATAGTCCTCTCCTAAGTTCTAAGAGTCTCTAAATCTTAAAGCTCATTTTCTGTTTGCTGAATCCTCTGTGGCATATTATCCATTCTACGAGGAATTGAATCTTTGGAATATTGAAATGTCAATGTGGTCTCTGAATCCATGTTGCATCTATGTAAGTTTAACAAATTTTCATCAGTCTCCATATCTAAGTAGTTTTGGTAAATCATTTCTTACTTTTTAGCCGAAGATTACTTTGGCTTTCTTGAGTCAAAGATTTTAGGTTTAACTTTGACTTCTTTGTCATCTTCTAATTAAATAATAAAGTTCAAAATCTTATGGTGATAAGTAATTGCATTCAGTAGTATTTGTATATTATTTTTGATTATCATCATTTACTTAAGTGTCTTAAGTTTCAATTATTGTTTCTACAGGGTTTTAAACGAAATCTTAGTCCCCGAAATTGCAATTTAACAACTGAGTTGAATGTTTCTTACCAGCTATTTATTTCTACCCTTAAAATAAATTTAGAGTGTTGCTAAAATTCAAACTGCTCTAGACTGAAAACCTTTGTGTATTAGTGTAATCGAAAAACTTATTTGACCCTACATTATTAAAATTTCTAAGCTTTTCTATTTAGCTTGTAGGAGATTTCTAGTCTTTTAAAGTGGAATTAGTATTTTTTGTTTAAATAATGTCGTAATTACTATTTGATTATCTTGTATTTTATTTTTGCTTCTAGTTTTGAGTCATATCAAACAATTTAGACTGGACGCTTTATTTTCTTGGGAACAAAGAATCTTAAGTTTAAGAATTTATTTTCGGTTTTTATGATGTATTTGGGGAGGCTAGTTAACTTACATTTGTGGATATGGTTTTCTTAATATCTCTTTGTTTACTTTGTAATGGTGGTTTGGGTGGAATTCTCAGGGTGTAAGCATTTTCTGAATAATCTCCATTAATATGTTAAATTAAGGAATTTTCAGAGGAGTTTTAAGATACTTATTGCTTTAAATTTAAATGGAATTAAAATTTCTTTCATTATATGATTTTTAAAGTTCCAAGAAGAATGAAATTTCTTGAGCTAATTTATTTTTAAATGTTAATTTACTTAATATTCAACCACTAAATCTAATTCATGATTATGGAATATCACTTTCCCTTAATTAATATCAATGATATTCTAAGGTAAAATAATTTCGGATTTATTATTTAAATCATGATGACCCAATCCCTTCACATTTTAGTTCCATCCATTACTCTAATATAAATTAGGACTGTTCTTTGTTACAAGTTTCTGTTAATGCCATTAATGTTATTAGTCTATGTTATTTAGATCATTTTATCTACTGTTATTTAAATATTTTTGCTTTAAACTTTTATTATTTTAATTAAATTGTTCTTGCTATAAACTTGAACCATTTAAAGGTTAAATTTGATCTTTCATTGATTAAGAATGAAAAGTTTGGTTTCTTGTGGAGTTTGATGTCAAAAGTGTGAACTGTTATTAACGTTAATTCTGATGATTATTGGTTGGCTACATATTTTAAATTTAATAATTAGTTGTTATAATTTATAAAACTATTTATGTAACAATGCTTACAATTTTTAATATTCTAAATTAATAATAGAATAGTTTCGAAACATTAAGAATTAAAATACTTATATGCATAATACTTTAATGGAGGTTATTATATTTATTTATATCATATTATTTTTTTCTCGTTTTTTCGAGAAATCATTTTAAATATAATAGTATAATAGCTTACTTTTTCCACAAATTATATAGCTCCTTATTATTCCAATTAAATAAGTAAATTTATAGAAATTATTTCATAAATGTAGATTCTGATTTTAAAATAATTTTTATTTAGGCAATTTGTTTTTTATTAAATTAAATTAATTAACTTTAATTCTTCGTTTAAATAAAATAGTTTTATTTTAATTTTATGTACACTCTCTTTATATAACTTAATTTAAAAAGAAATTACTTTTTTTTAAGTGCAATTCAACAAGATATATTTTTTTCAAATTCTTTTTTCCTATAAGACTAGTGGTAAAGTATATAAGAAAATTTCAATTAATTAGTTTATCAGTACTAAATACCTAAATCCTGGCAAAAATAATTTCATATAGAAATTTTTCGCGCCCTTCTCATTTTTTTAAGAATATATTACACTTCCACAAGGAACTTACTTTTTAAATGTAATGGCAATTATAGATATCATTGTTAAAACAATATAATATTCAATTTTAAAATTAAAATATTATAAATTCAAAAGAATTTTCCTTATTAAACTGAATTATTTTCATATTTTTTATTTATAATCCCTCAATCGCAACAAAATGAAATATTAATTAATGATGATTTTACAATTAATTAAATAATTTAGATTAATTAAACATTCAATCTATGTTATCATCTGTTATATCGCATAAGTCCAGTTATGATTAAGGTTGTTTCATCCCTACTTTATCTTAACTTTTATCTAGATAATTTCTAGAGGATGAATGCTTTTTTTATAAGACTTTAGTATTTTTTTCTAACTTATTTTTTTCAATACTAAGTCTCACAGTTTTAATGGAGGAGATAAAACTAATAACAAATTTATACTTAGGTTTTAAATAAATCTTTCATTTAATCAAATTAATTAAAAAAATTTTAAACCCATTATTTTATAAATCAATTAAAATATTTTCATTTATCTAATAAAATCATGAAATTACCTAGTTTTTTAGATACTTTGTGGATTGATTTTATTGTTGTTTTGTTTTAACTTGAGATTATTGAGTTACTAATCAAGATTATTTTGCCTAGGTCGCTATATTTAATTGATTTATAGAATGTTATTTTCACTTTCATTCTTCTAATTAAATAGCCCAAACCTTGTGCTCTGACTCATTAACGTCTGTTAAGTTTAATTGAAGGGCTATACTTAAACGCTTTTATTGGGGTAATCATTTTATAATAAATTTAATAAAATGAAATATCTGATTATTATTTATAATAAATTCATCTAAAACTTTTTAACTTTTAAGTTTTTAGGCTTTTTCTGAGAAAGCTCAATACTTTTTAAGCAAACGGCTTTACCTTAATTAGAATTAAAATATTAATTTAAATATTTTTGTTAACTATATAAATTAATTATATTAAGAGAACTATTTGGATCAGAATTACTATGTAATCTGATAAAAACAAATAAATATTTTTTTAATAATAGCATCTTTTTTAAATAAATCTAAAAAATTCTATTTATTTAAAATATACTTATTTGATAAGTTTAAAGGATAAGAAATAATTTTATATATTTGCTTATAAAATAAAAAAAAACATTCTCATTATTTATAAATCAATTAATTAAGCGATAAAAATTGTTCAAAATATGCTTTTGGAGAGGATTAATTCTTATATTTAACTTTAATTATAATTTAAGTTTTTTATATTTTATATTAATTCTTCTTAATTTCCGATTCAAAAAATCTGTTAACAATCTTTTAGTAAATTAAAATAGTAAGAATAAATATGCGCTTTTTATTAGGTAAATTGTAATTTTATTTTTATTTATAGAATTGCTTTTAGAGCAATGAACAATTCAATTACCATTATGGCAATATTTGCAAGCGTAAGCATTGAAATGAGTATAAGGATTGCCCAATAAATAATTAATTAAATTTTTTATCTTAATAAATAATCTTATTGATAATAATTGAGCCCATCCTATGTTGTATTTCAATACGGGATCAGAGACAAAATCTGTGAATGCAATCATGCACTCAGAATATAAGGCAACTAGAATTTCATTTAATATTTCGATAATATTATGCTTCATTTTCTCAAAAGGCATAACAGTCAATAAATAACCGATTTAAAGGTAAGATTAGATTTTAAATATCATGATCTGCATGTAGGGATAATCTTATAAATATTATAGTATACTGAATATATAAACAAATTTAATGTTTATATTATGATTAAAATGGTAAAAAATATTTAAATAATGCAATTAATAATTTTATCTTATTAAATTTTATCCATATATTATTGTAGGAATACATTTGATTTGGGAAAATAAATTATAATTAAATTAATCAAAATTAAAATTTGTGGCAGTTAACTTTCTGGAAACCTAGACAATATGGTACTTGTTCGAAAGAGAATTCAAAATTAGCTGGACTTTACTATTGGCGGTACCCCTCTATCGCATCCACAGAGCGAGATAAACGAACTTTAATTTTTGGTAATTTGTTTAGTTGATTTTTATGCTTTAATTAAAGTTCGTTTATCTCGCTCTGTGGATGCGATAGAGGGGTACCGCCAGTAGTATAGTCCAGCTAATTTTGAATTCTCTATCGAAAAAGTACCATATTGTCTAGGTTTCCAGAAAGTTAACTGCCACAAATTTTAATTTTGATTAATTTAATTATAATTTATTTTCCCAAATCAAATGTATTCCTACAATATTATGAATATTTTTTTAAAAAATCATATATTTCATGTATTGACTTAACCTTTCGTCTCTTATGAAATTGAAATATTGAATATTTAATTTTTGATAGGTATTTTTATGCAATTAGTTAAATGCCTCTCAAAACTAAATTATTTTATTTAAAGAATTAAATTTTCTCAATAATTTGTAAATAACCTTTTAAACAGCAATAGCAAATGTATCAAAATTAAATGAATAAATGACAATTAGTTTTTCATAAGATAAATATGGTCTAATATCATTTGGACATATTGCATTTAATAATTACTTAATTTACTAAGGAAATATTGATTATACGATTGAGATTTATTTATTCTATTGATTTAGAATATTTATTATTCCTTATTACATATTCTATTATTTGAAAAAGTTAATGTTAAGAAACTTAATTTATTTTTTTTAATCAAACTATTAATCTGTTAGAAAAAGCATATTAAGGACAAAAATTGCTCTTCTAAGGAAATACAGCGAGTAGAACATCAATGAAGATTTTTTAAATGTCTTTAAGTCTTAATGAAAAGTAGAAATTATGCCAGTCTTGTTAAATTAAGAATTCCTAGAATAATAAATGTACAATCCTGCAAAAATTGGCAAAGGTATCGATAAAATCTAAAAACATAATTGTAATAACTATTAAAAGAGTTTTACCATCAACATTATAGAGAGTACTGAGGAAAGAACTTCTCCATAATTATTTCCAAAGTATAGATTATTGAAATTTATGCATGCACTTAGTAAAATATTAATATAAGATTCTATCACGAGTCTTATAGGAAATTTCAAAATCATAATGCCACTTAAAATCTTAGAAATACCACTCAATCTAAAAATAAACTTTAATTACACTATTTTTATACTTACTTTTTAAAGATTTTAGATAAGTAGATCAATCCCAAACTAAGAAGAATTAAGATAGGCGATATCATCAACAAGTATATATTGAATCCTATATTTTGAATGGCTTAGTTAGAAGTATAGCCAAAATTAGCAAATTCCTAAGAATAAGGCTTGTATGAATCTTCTAAGTTGAATGTGTCTCTTATAATGTCATCTGAAAATAAGTAATCAAACTTCAAAGAACCCACAACAAGCTGATAGAAGTAATAAGTGAAAATTATAGAACTCTTAATATATAACAAATTAAATTAACTAAAAATATAATTCAATTAAATTATGCTAATTCTATTAGAAATTTTTAATATTCAACTTTTATTTAGAGATGATATATTTTCAATTTTATTCCGGTTTTTTCCCTTAAGTCATATATTCTCATTCTATTACAAAGATGCTTAATTTTCACTTGCCCTAGATGTCAATTAAGAAAAGAAAAAAAAATATTAAAGGATAAATTAAGTTTTATGGTTTTTAAAATTGCATGTTTTTGCCATTTTATAACAAAGAAATTTTATTTATTCTTAATTATTATATAAATTTCTTTTTCTAATTGATATCTAAGTTATGAGAATTATATGAAACAGTGGTCATTAGATTTTGAAAAAAAAATTTCACGGTAAATTTTTCAATGTTCCGGCTATGAAGGGGGTAGTCGAAAATGTTCCAGATCTGTGAAGGGAGTCATTTTGAATTTCAAGTTTGTTTGGGAATTATATTTAATAATTCCAAAATTATTATAGGAATACATTCGAATTTGGAAAATGAATTAAAATTAAATTAATTAAATATTAAAATCATGGCAGTTATGAAATCCAAAGTGACTCAAAATTAAAAAATAAATGGATTCTTCGGTAGATCCCGCAATTTAAGCTGGACTTTGCTATTGACAATTTTCTTTAATCATCTCAGGAAGCGAGATATTTTGATTTTGAGCTAACTCCCAAAAATAGTATAATGAGTTTTTCTCGCTTAGGCGATGAGATAAATTCATTATAGCAATAACAACCACTGTCTTAATTTTAATGCTCTATCCAGAGAGTATAATATTGTTATGGTTTAGAGACATTTTCCAAAAACATAACAGAAGGAAATTAATAATTAATTAATTTTAATTTTAATTCATTTTCCCAAATCGAATGTATTCCTACAATATTTCAATTTTTACTCTCAAATATAGGTTTGATGGAATAACCAAATTTAAAAGCGGGGTGTGCGAGATGAGCTGTTAACTATTGATTAAACCCCACATTCAAAACCCCAAAACCCCTTAATGAGGTTTATAAGTGCTTTGATTTGTAGGGAATTTGTTAGGGGTTGGGGTTATTAATTAAATGCGAGACAAAAATAGCAAGCTTTTGGGGTCTATTTATGATGAAGAGTATATAGATTTAGTGTTTAAACTGCGATATGGATGTGATATATACAGTGAATAAGTCAAACCAGTACTGAACTATAAGTCTATTGCACTGCTCTTAAAGCGAAGTCCATCAACTGTTCGATCCCACTGTCTTATAGCAGTATAACTAAAGCAATAATAGCTGAATTCTATGCCTAAGAGGAAGTCAAAGTTTCTATAAAAGCATATTGACTATCTTATTAATGATAAAACTTTGAAGTATTGGGCTCACTTCTCTCTCGACCAACGAGCTACTATGTTTCACCGCCAGTTCCCTGAGTTGAAGATCTCTGCATAGTCTGTTGCAAACATTTATAAACGAAATGGTATATCTTACAAAGGTGTGAATCGTATCAAGAGAGTGATTGATTTCACTCTGCCATTTTACAACAATAACTTAAATTATATTTATAATTAAATGCAGAGAGCCTAATAGAGTAATATTAAGTTTATTCATGCTGACGAGGCTGTGTTTACCTTCAACACTTTCATCTAGAAATCTTGGTATAAGAAGCATAGTAATATAGAGGTATATGACTAAAAAGTCAAGGTATAAACAATGGCAATTCTTGGAGGAATCAGCGAGGATGCTGGTTTAGAAACTTATAATATTCATCCTCGCTCTAATAAGAAAGAGCAGTATATAAAGTTCTTAGAGCAGCTGAGAGAGAAGTACCCTGAATAAGAGATTATACTATTCGTTGATAATCTTTCAGTTCATAAGACAAAAGATACAAGGAAGATTTATGAACAACTAAGAACAACACCAGTGTTCAACGTGCCTTACAGTCGATAGTTTAATGGAATTGAGTTCTACTGGGGAATATTAAAAGGTCATTACAAGAAACTGCTGCTATA
>ARYC01001792.1:0-29740 GCA_000711775.1 Oxytricha trifallax
TTCAATCGTGTCTTTCACAATTTTCTTCTCATGATCATCACAAAAGATGATGAAAGGGACAGCTTGGCCGCATTCTTAGATTTCGTTATAAATTCTTGAGAGCCTTTCTTCCTCACTTGAGCAGACGATAACATCACCTCCCTAATCCTACCTCAGCTCATGCAATTGTTCATACTCGCTCTTAAACTTTAGAATTTTTGGCTTAATGCATACCTGTGCAAGCACTCTCTAGATTCCTTAATCACAAGTGGCGCTAAACATGTAGGACCTTGTCAATCCTATATCCCAAATCCCTTGCAACTTACCATCATGACAATAAAGTGGATGCTTCCAAGTAATTCGATCAAATTCATCCACTATTAAAATGTCAAACTACCATTTAGTAATGTAGAAGTTTTCAATTGTTTCTATTTGCAACTAGATGCCCAATGGTTAAAGAAACTTCTAGGTTTACATCTTGAGAATCTTGTCAGGAACTAATATAACAACCTTTTTCCCTTGCTATATCCAAAAACAAGACAATAGCCCTTGGACCCACGTCTTGCCAGATGCAGTTGGCATCTGGATATAAATGCTATTTTCTATCTGATTCAAGACAATTGCTGCTATTGTTGACTAATAGGTTGAATGTTTGTAATCTAAGCAATTCTCCTCCATTTAATAGGAACATTTTAAGATTTCATCTAAAGTGATCTTGTAATCAGAGTTCTATGATTCAAAGAATTCTTACCACATTTCCTGGCTTTTGCATTCAAGTTAAGATTGGTTTTAAAAACTTTAAGTGCATGATTAGAGCTTACTAAGTTCACGCATCCACAAAGTCTCATCGCAGGTAAATATTTATTCTAGTTGGTCGAGTTCATAGTCCTTGATTGATTGAAGCACGACTACCAATCTTTTTAGTTGCAGTTTAATGTGGTCCCTCTTAGCGAGTATGGTCAATAGTATTCTCCTTTAAGAGAAAATTCCTAGCAGTTCATTTATTTGATTAGAGGGGTCCTATTTCACTTTTGTTATTGAAAGCATTTTAACAAGATCTTCTCTATAAAGTTTATTGACCCTCCTGATAGTTGAGATGCAATCCTCATATAGAAAATTCTCTCTACATTTTACAATCATCCCAGCTTCACTTTCACTGAATCCACTTTTTACTAGGTACTTTTGAAAGTTTAGTATGCTTTCCGGTAAAGTGATAGATTTGAGAGATTAAAGAGAATTTAAATCGAGCAGGAGACTAACCAATCCAGCTGTCATTGGCTAATTTGAATCTTTTAGATGTCGGTTTATTGATTATGCCATTACATCCAAGATTATTTTCTCAGACTCGTCAAAAGCTGAGGTATCGACATTGTGTTTTAAGTTTGGAAAAAGTGCGTGAGTGAGAGTCTAGCCTTCCAAAGATAATTCTTTTATGATCTAGCATGCTGCTAAATGGAATTTCAGGATTTATTGCTGTGAATATTTTGTGAGTTCCTACTCAATGCACTAAATCTCCCTATTTTTGAACAAATCTATGATGTGCTATTGCTAATGCTTGATTTAAGTTTCAACACTCTAACTGTAAAAATCTCTGTCAGAGATGAGCGCTGAGTTTAACTTTGAAATCATGCTATGCTGAAATTCTTCTTTAAGATCGGAGAAGTGCTGAATGATGAACAATGACAACTACGACATATCATTTTAGGTTTAGGAGGCTTGCTTGACACGTTGAAATGGAGCCTAGATTCGATGCTTCTAAATACTCTTGTGATCGCTGGATGCCATTTCATCTGCAGGGCATCTTTTGTTTAACATCGAGTCTTCCTTCTTTATGACGCTGTTCAGATTTCGTTTAAGATGCTATCTCTTCACTCTAATATAGTTCTTGACAAGATCTCGATCAAGCTCATTAAGAGGGTATACTTTCATCTTGGGGTGATTTTAGATATCCTTAAAAGTTTTTTAGTAGTTATTGGTGATTAACCCTAAGGTCATCTTCGCTTCCGAGCATGGAACTTCAGCATCTTCTTGATCATAATATTGCTTGAAGTCGGTATAGGTCTTAATTTTTCTTACATCACTTTCTTTGCGTTTTTGTTTTTAGTCCCTTTTGTTAAGTTTTGTCGACAACTTAGATATCGATGATGATAGAGATTTTGTAGTTGAAGGCTTAGAATTACAGCGTGAGTCATCACTGTCATACATTGACTCTTAAGAGCTGCTCATTTTAAATTTTTTGAATCTGTGATTTTTTTTATTTTAATAAATTCAAATTTAATTTATTTAATCTTGAACTCAAATCTCTTTCATGGTTTAAATCAACAAAAGGGGGAGGGTGTGATTAAAATTTTTAACACAAGAAATTTTTCAAAAAATCACAAAAAAGTCTCGAAAAAATCACAAAAATCACAAAAAATGTAAAAAAATCACAAAAAGTCACAAATAAATTACAGGCTAAAAAATTCTCATTTTTATAAAAATAGATCACATAGACCCCCACCTTTTTTGGAAAATATATACTTATTAATACCTTTTCACCTTCCCAAGAATCATTTCAATTGAAATCGCTGTTTTTCTTATAGTTAAGGTAGGTAATAATATTTTATTTTTAATTGGCAATAGGGAATTTCATATATGGAGACAATTTCTCAGAAAAGATCACATCAGCAATTTCAGATGAGTGATAGTCAAGCTGAGGAGAGCATTTTGAAGATCACACCCCATGAGCTTGGCGGAAAGTTCAAGTCCAAAGTTGACATATACACCTATCTAACTGAGATTTGTAATAATTACTGCCCATGACAATTATAGTGGGATACTACATGCCACCAATCGAGGGCATCAACAGAGAATACATCCGTCTGATTTTTAAGGGAAGTAAGAGGCTTCTGAAAATGGACCAGATCAAGATGGTGAAGGTACCAAAGTACGATGAACTTTCAGTAAGGCAGCTATATTTACAAGTGTGTGACGACTAAGAGCTCAGCATATATCTGCCTGATATGTCAGAGAAATCCAAGCCTATCGACAGGCAATACTTCTTCAACATTCCTAACACAATCCAGCCCGAGTATCTCTCACACATCATCAACAAGTCAAGGGTGAGTAGGATCGGTGGTGATGGGCAAGGTCAAAAGAATGACTACATACTCATCTCTGACGACTGGTTCTCCCAGTTGACCAGCCATCCATTCATTTCAAGTAACTTACTATATCTTTTAACTAACTAAAACTTAGAAAAATCGGGGAGGACCATGCAGCTTTTAAAAGCTTCAACGAAATTAATGAAGGCCAAAAAACCTAAGCAATCGCCTCCAAAAGTTTTGTCACTTAAACGATTCAGAGGAATAGAGCATGCCTCAGCTAGTAAAGGTATTAGGCCAAACGATGGACCTCGACTGATGGAAACGAACACCACAATGTTTGAATCTTAATCCGATACTGGCATGATGAACACCAACGCAATTAGATTTAACATATGAGTTTTTAAGGCATAATTTAAATTAAAGTCATAAATAAAACTTTTTCATTTTTTTCTTGCATATTTCTCTAATAACATCATCATCCACACTGCTGAAAGCTTACCTCAATACTCGTTTAGCATCAAACTTTTCGTCCTATCCGACAATCTTCATCTTCATCCTCTTGAACTGGTTCTTAAGCACCGAAAAGTAATTCTCTATAGGATTGTATTGAGGTGAGTAAGGTGGAGTAAATATGAGAGTGATGCCAAGCTCCTCGGTCAATGCCTTGATCTTTTTGCTGTGATGCACTCTTAGATTGTCTAGAACCACAGCAAGTCTACATCTTAAGTTCTATTCATGCAGGCCTATGATGAAGTCATAAAACTTTTCAATGTCTACTGACCTCTCATAACTATAGTAAAGTTCAAGACCTTTGTCAGGAGATACTCCAGCAACCACAGCTATGCTTTTTGTGAATTGTAGTTTGTCTTTCACAATGATATTCATATTCTTATTGCTGTACTCTTGCTTGAGATTAGTAGAGTAAGTAAACATCACCTCGTCAATAAATACTACCTTTCTTTCTTCCTCTAGTGCATTAGTTAGCTAGCTTCTCATCTCTTAATATAGCTCTATTGTTTTAAGGTTCTAAGTAGGGCTCATGTATTTGTTTACTCAAATGAACTTTCTCTTAATTCCTTTTCCCTTATAAATTCGAGAAAGTTTGGAGGGAGAGATTCTCAACTCTGGGAACTTCCTATGGAACACCACGCATCTCTCCCCTAAGGTCATTCCAGCCTAGAGCTGCAAGGTAGTCTAATTAGTGAGAAATTCAATGTTATCTTCAGATAGCTTGGCAACTTTCCATATTCGATTATTATCATTTGCTTTTTAGCTTTTGAGTGTGCATATACTTTTAACCAATGAGCAAGGTATGTTGGTAAGTTCATGAATTGATTAGAAGCTTAAGTAGACTGGTGAGTCTTGAGTTGGATTCAAGCATTTAAACCTGAGAAACAGTATTAAGTCATGGACGTTAGTCAATGCACCTGGTTAATTCAGCATTTGAAGATTTTCTCAATAAAAGTTGATTGTGTTGGTAAGTATTTTGAATTCAAATTTAAAAGTGATTTAATTGATGATTGAAGTGTCATTATTAAACTTTGCCATAAAGTGGACCAATAAGAGTTTCTTATCATAATTGAGAAAGCTGCTTTTTATCAGGGCATCAAAATTCCCTCTATCTTAAAAGTACTGCAAGGTTTCAATCTTTTTAATTGAGCTTTACTTCATTGCGAGTCAATCGAGGATAAAGATTTTAGCTTGAGTTGGTTTTAAAGTGAGAATTGTATTATGAGCTCAACTCAATCTGAGCTTTGTTAAACTTCATTGAAAATTATCAGTTGCTTACATTTGAAGCATTATTGTAAAATATAATCCTTTTCAATACTAAAGCTTTCATTATATATGGGACCTCAATTTCCCCAGGGACCTCATTTTCCCCAGGGACCTCAATTTCCTCAGGACCTCAATTTCCCCAGGACCCATTCCTCAGACCCATTTTCTATAGAGACTGCTTTTTCTATATGGACCCCCATTTCCCCAGGGACCTCAATTTCCCCAGGGACCTCAATTTCCTCAGGACCTCAAAATCCTCATCGCAGTATTGAACTTATAGAATAGAATTTTTAAATCATTTGAGATTGTTTAAGTGTCTATTAAAGAACGATAGACTACAATTTAGCAAAGACTCCACTAAATAATATCAGGATAATGATTCCAGCTATTTTCATTTTGGTGCTCTAGTTTAAGGGAGACAGCCTCATGATAAAAATAACTTACTGTCTATGATAATTGCATGTTAGCAATTCAAAACAAACCAATATCAATCAAAACAAAAGAGGAGAATGACATCATAATAATGAACAATGCAAAAGCTCAATATATATTCTATAATGACTAGTTTTGCTTCTTCTAAGGCTTATAATAAGCAACTTGATTTTTTTCTTAGAAACGATAAGGATGAATGATAAAACAAATAGCATGAGAGGATATTTGACTCGCACTATCGTTTTCATTGTCATTCAGGAGAGCGAGAATCTTGATTGTGTCATTTGAGTTAAAATAACGAGGATAATAATTGACTGAATAGTAAAGCCAAAGCAGAGAGGATGATAAAATTATACAATGCTGATTATTATTTCTATTTCTTGAATTTCTTAAAATTTAGAGTAAATCATTCCATGCCTAAAAACGAAGGAAATTAGGTTGATGACCTATAAAATGATTCTAAATCTTAATTGAAAGTTTCTGACTAGGAATAAGAAGAGATAAAAGAAGAGATAAAATGCAATATATAAAAAAAATATTATAGTAGGTGTACATTTGATTATGGAGAAATAAATTTTAATAAATTAATTATAAATCAAAATTGTGGCTGTATAATTTGTCCAAATTGGACAATATTGGGCTGATTCAATAGATAATCTAAAATTAGCTGGACTCTATTATAGGCAGAACTATTTTATCAATCTCTGGAGTGAGATAACTCGACTTTTATATGAGGGAATATATTAATGGGATTTTGAGACATTTCAATTAAAGCGAAGCTATCTCACTCCAGTAATGAAATAAAATAGTATCGCCAATAATAAAAGTCAAACTACTTTTAAATTATATTTCGAACGAGACCAAGATTGTCCAATTTTGCAATTATCATTTGCACTATTTTGAATAATAATTAATATAATTTAAATTTATTTAAAAAATTTTGAATATATTCATTCAATAATAGAGATCAAGATTATATAATCTTTCTCGGAAAATGACTTCATCAATTTATTTAATATAATATATATTAAATTAAAACTTGTTAAATGATTAAATCAATTTTTATTCCAAAATTACAGAATTTGTTGTTCTAGATAAAATGAATTATATTAAGTTTCACAAAAATAAAATATTTTTATTTTAAGAATAAATTTAAAACAAATAAATATGTAAATAGAATTTCAATCTAATGTAAAATAATAATTTGCAAATAATTTATAGGACTGTAAGAACTATTTCAAAAGTTTAAAAATTATTCATTAAAAATAAAAGAAAATTTTAAAACTATTTATCAAGTATGATATTTTCATTAAATAGATTAAGTGGCAAATATAAAATATACAAACATAAGAGATAATTTGTTAAAATTTATTAATTAAATCATAAAATTTTTCTAGTAAATTATAGTACCTTAAAAAATTTTGGGGGGGAAGTTTCCTGCCCCCAACATTAAATTTTATGTTTTTTGAAATAATTTTAATAGAAAAAAAAATTTCAATTTCAATTACCATAATCATGTACTATACAACATTTATTATTATATAATTTTCAAGGTACATAATTATTCTTTATCAAATTATATATTATTAACAGTATTTTTTATTAATATTTAATGTAATTTTCATTAAATTTAGAATTCATTATCAAGGTAGAAATGATATTTGAAGCTAAATTCAAAAAAACTACATCATAATTGATGATAAACATTCTTTGAAAATTATAAAAATTACATATTTTTATGCATGGGGCAGGAAACTTCCCCCCTAGGGTGCATATAAAAATTTGGGGCAGGAAACTTCCTCCCCCCAAATTTTAATAAGTTTTGTCAGGAATGATGTTTCGCACATAAACCAATAAAATTAATAAATTTATATTTTATATTTTAAAGACACAATAATTCATTAGTATTTTTTACTTGAACTTTAATTAGAATTTTATAAAATAGGTAAAATTTAAATATTTCTGTTAATAATTATGGATTACAATGAAGCCTTATTCTGAGGAGATTATATAAAATATGAAACTAAATTCAGATGAGAGATAGTTAAGAAATATGACAACTCTTAAAGATGGGGGAGTTAATAAAAATGAATATCTATATAAGTGAATTTTTATAAATACTTTATTAAAAATGTTTACCTATGCTGAATCTATAAAAGTGAGATCAATACATTTTCGTTTGTTAGGCATTGATTATTTATTTAAAAATGATCAGTTTTTATATTATATCTTATTTAAAGATAAAATAAATTTGTCCATTAATACAGTAAAAGTAAAACAAATAATTACATGATTCTTGTGAAAAATAATCGAAAAAATGTTATAAAATTATTTCAAAATTTTTTATTCATTTTAATGGAAAGTATTTTAATAGTTTTTCCTAATATAGATTGATGAAAAGTGAACTTATCAAGTAAAACTTGTCAAAACTTAAAAATTAATGTTCATATTAATAATAAAAGTAAAATTTTTGATAATTTTATGTATCTTTGTGTTTAAACAAAGAGATAAGTTTTGAAAGAAATTAATTCAGATCTTGAGTATAAATAAAAAATATAATAAGAAAAGGGAATTATATAGAGTTTGGTAAAGGTCTGGGTTTTGAGTATTAGTATTTTATTGAGCATTAATATGACTTCATATAGATTTAAATAATTCAAATTTCTTAACTTTAATTTTTACTAAGTGTACCTTGGAGAATGGAGCATTGTAACAAATCAAATGGAAGGTTACTGAATTCACATTGATCCAAGTTCGTCTGTTTATTTCGGTTTTTGGAAAGATGGAAAGAAAAGTGGCAAAGGAGTACTTTAAATTATAATTATTAATAAATATATACTCATCTTCTCAAATCCAATTAATTGAAAATAATCATATCATTAACAATTTTAATCAAGTAGAAGTTTTAAGTAAAATTATTAATATTCATTAACATATAATTTATGTTAAAATTAGAATAGATATATTTGGGTTATTGAAATGGAAATGTGTATGATGGAGACTGGTCAAAGAATCAAAACTCCAAAACTCCTGTATATTATTAATTAATTTTTTAATGATAAAGAGCTCTAATTAACTTATAATTATATCAAGGTTTTAATAGAGTTTATGTAGGGGATTAGAGTTTAAATGTTAAAAATGTAAATCAGTATATTAAGCGAGATTTTAAATAATTCACACAAATATAAGCTTAGATTAATGTGTCAGTTCTCTAAATTATATCTTTCTAAGTTTATGATTGATTTTATCTATCATAGCAACCTTTCAATTGCCTGGATTGATTATTGTTGAGAATACAAGATCTCTGAGGCTTTTTTTATGAAAAATAAGTGTAAAAACTTAATTAATGAATAATAATTAATAAATAAAGATACTTGAGATGTTGCTTCTGGAGCAACTAGTAATTCACTAAAATTTGTAAGTTTTAAAAAATTTCAAAAAAAAAGTATATAAAATATTTTTATTTCAGCAATACTTACCAGCTAGAGTGGCTACGTCAGTAGACCAAAAGACCTTAAGAGACACTGGAAAAAAAATTGGGACAACAGAATAGATTTAGCCAGATGGAGCAAAGTATGAAGATATTGGAAAGATTATAAAGCTGTTTCTTTATTCCATTTCTGTAATTGTCTATACTAATACTTATTATTTAATTTCATTTTCATTTTATTTTAAAGTCTTCCTCTTATTTTACATAATTAATTTAATTTTTATCGAGATATTTTTTAATCTTTACTTAGATTAGAATATCTCTCACTCTTATAGCTAAAGTAATCGTTCATATTCATTTTACTTTCTATTATTACTGCTGCTAAAGCCCAAATATTTTACGCTATATCCTCATATCCTCAATATTCTCTTTCGGGGAAATAACTAGGAATGTCTTGCAACGATTACTACTCTACAAGGTGCTACAAAAATGCAAAGCAAAGTTTAAAGCAATTTATAGAATGAAACAGAGTCTCTCAACCAATGAAACAAATGGCAGAGTCAATAATAATAAATCCAAACTCAAGATCAGACATATCAATAGAGCAGAAAGAGTTGTGGTTAAGTAAGATAAACTTCAGACCTCTACTACACGATCCAAAAGTGCATTTTAAGTGATAAAATTAAATAAATTTACAATAAATTTCACTTTTAAAATCTATTAATAACCCCAACCCCTAACAAATCTTATAAATCAAAGCACTTATAAAAATCATTAAGGGGTTTTTAAAGGAACATTAAAGTCAATCACTCTCTTAATGCGATTGACTGTCTTGTAAAATATTCCGTTCTATTTATATATGTTTGCTATAGATTAAGCAGAGATATGAAGCTTAGGAAATAGGCGATGAAACATCATAGTCCTATAGGCTCCAGTATATAAGATTAGATTCTATCTCTTTAAATTCAATGCTAATAGACAGTGAGATCAAAGAGTAGTTGATAATTTAAGAAGTAGCTTAGCTTTAGAAGTTTAATTTAAAATAGTTATGAGTAATTATTTATAATCATCATACAACTTAAAAATAGATCTAAGTATTCAATTTCATAAACTGACCTCAAACCTCGCATATACCCCTTTTATTACTAATATTGAAATATTAAACCCCTGCATAAACCCTATAAAACCCTTAAAAAGTATGCAATATTCTACTTTTAAAAATCAAAACTCAATCAAACTACTAAAGAGGTTTTGGGTATTGAATCTAGCAAATGGCTAAGGGACGCTTAGTTATTTTTTAGGTGGGAAATATGAAGGGCAATGGCTTGATGACGTAGAATATGGAGAGGGAGTACACACTTTTGCTGATGGAACCACATTCATTCCCAAAAAAAAGGATTTAAAAATGCATGGGTACTAGGAATTTCATTTAATTTATACTTGAATAAATCTAAATTTAAAATGTTCTTACACTAATTACCTTATTTGTTTACATTAATATTTTGAAAGAATATATATATATATATATACAAATTGACTTGTAAAATTGAAAATCCTATTGATGATTCTTATATTGGAGAATACAAAGATGATAAAAAGCATGGCTTCAAATATTTAAAATATTTTCGCTTAAGATGATTAAAATCACAATATTTTGAATAAAATGGCTATGGAGTCTTAGAATCAAGTGACTATAAATATGAAGGAAACTGGTTTGAGAATGTAAAGGAGGGCAAGGGAGTTACTACTTGGAAAGATGGCAGGAAGTATGAGGGCTTCTACGTTAACATTATATTTTTATATTAAAATAATTTAATTTTATTAAGAATATCTATCAATATAATTATTCGTAATTATTTTAAGCAATATGAGATTCTAACGAAAATATTTTTTTTAAAAATGGAACATAAAGCTTTTGCGTATTTACATAAAAATGAGATAAATCTAAGTTATTGTTATAATCTTACTACATTTGTGAAAATATTATGATTAACGATAAATTCAATGGATTTGGAGTGTTCACCGACTTAGATGGAAGCATTTTCAATGGAAAATGGAAACTCGGGAGAAAAAATGGTCTTGGGAAATTAACCTTGAAATCTGGAGAATTAGGCATTTCAATTTTATTTTAAATAAAAAATTAAATAATTATCAAATTACAGAAATTATAGATAAAAATATAAAATGAGAAGTGGAATATTAAATGTGGGAAAGAGGAAGTTTGATAAGGGATATGTCTAAATAAGAGTATGATAAACTAAACCCTTTTAATAGTGAATAATGAAATTCCATATTTATTGATTCTTTTAAAAATATCAGTATTTTATTCATTTCGTATTAGATTTATTCATTAATTTAAGATAATTTCTTACAAAAATAATAATCTTATAGAAAATAAAGCAATAAATTCAAGATATTTATTGGTTAGATTTTTTTCAAAACAAATATAAAATTAGCCACATTATTTTCGTATAATATGTTACAAAATGAACATTTATTTTATTTATACTCATATATTTTTTGAAATTTTATATAACTGACACAATTTATTAGTCAAGACAAATTTAGTCGATTTATACAAATTTTATTTATAAAAATATTATGATTAAAAATGTTGATATTAAAATAGTTATTATTACCTTTTGATTATTAATTACATATATTTCTATTTTTAGATGTAAATTTATATCTATATTTTTTTGAATTTAAATTAAATTGATTCAAATATAAATTATAAATTTATTTAGATTAATCTTCTTCTAAATTTATAGAGATAATTATTTAAATCTTATATTCTTAAATAAGTTTATTCCTATATCACGAAAATGATTTTAATCATTTATAAAATTATATAATTTTAATTTTTTTATTTATTAAATATTGGTCATTTAAATAAGAATTCTGAGATTAATTTGATCAGTTTTGTTACTAAAAATATTGCAATTGATCAAAATTTACTATTATAAATAGCTGATAAAGTACATTAATTTTATTCAATAATTTCTAACTTTAAAGTCTCTCACAGATGGAATCATCTCAGTCTCAGGAAAACCAACTTTGCATGTCTTGTGGAGTTATGTTTGATGATTAATAGTAGAAGCAGGAAATCATTTTTTAAAATAAAAATTATATTTTTATTATTTTTCATTCCTTGTGGCCATATATATTCAAAACCTTGATTATTAATATAATATGCAATTTGTAGTTGGAATTATTTTACTGTATTTTTGGGGGGGTCTAAGTCGGTACCACTCAATTTTTGAAATCCTAAGTCGGTACCATATGAAAAAATTTTTTTTACCCCAAAATCCTAAGTCGGTACCACATAAAAAATTTTTTTTTTCCTTTAATTCAATAAAATTAATATTTATTTTAAAGTTGTTTAACTACAAATTAAATCAATAGTTAATAAGAAAAGTATTTTAAGATGTAAGACAATAAGTACCAAAATATATGTATATTTTTCATATTTAAAATGAAGAGAGATTGAAGTAGACGAAAGTTTATTTACTCATGGAAAATTTCTTAATGATGAAGGCTAAATTTATCAACAAAAAAATAGTAGTAGAATTGAGAGATAAATCTGGGTATTTGGTATGATAGAAAGACAATCAAAAAAAGCTCAGGTTTTCATTGTTTAGAATAGAACTAGAGAGATATTGTGGGCAATAATTTAATAGTACTCATAGATAGGTTCAATTATTCATCATGATGGTTTTAGTTCTTATTAAAATATGCCATTTAGATAAGCAGGATTATAAAATAAAAGGTAGGGTCATGAGGAATTAAAATTTAATATGTTTAATCAATAATAGCAACAACAATATTAAGAAGTGATGATCAAGAAAATGATAATGATGAAGATTATGATGAAGAATTTGAAAACAAATTACGTCAAGATGTTGAAATAAGATGATAGTACAAGTCCAAGAAATTTGAGAGGTACAAAGCGATGAAAATTCGCATGACTGTTTAATGGAGGCTCTTTAAAGAAGACATGTCAAAATGAAAAATCTGATGAATCAATTCTTAACTAAGATTTTTAATATATTAATAATTACTTAAAATTTTATTGAAAAAAAATTTTTTTTATGTGGTACCGACTTAGGATTTTGGGGTAAAAAAAATTTTTTCATATGGTACCGACTTAGGATTTCAAAAATTGAGTGGTACCGACTTAGATCCCCCCCTATTTTTAAATAAAAAGCTTACTTAAATATTTTTAAATAACCAAAAAAAATTCAGGTAATAGTATCATTTTATAATTAGAAATTTAATCCATAAAAGTAAAAATTATTTAAATTTCTTAAAATCATTAGTATAATTTATTATTAAATCTCTTTAAAATAAATTTAGTTATTGCAGGTAAAATATATCCTTTTTATTAATTAAAATTATAAAAATCAATATAAAATAAATAATATTTTTGATTTGATATTGCTCAAAATGCATGTCTCCATCTCTTAAAGATTAAATTACTTTAAATAAAAAGATGACAATTACTTTTGCAAGAAATGTGACTCAAGCATTTCGCTTCCCTAAAAGTTTAAAGATGACCTAAAACCCATTATTGACCAACAGCCTCATCCAAAGAATGTTCATAAACCTAAGGAAGAAAGTATATTAAAATTTAAAGAATTAAGTCTTTATTTTATATAAATTTTTATAAGAATAGCATGGTTTATTATTATCATTCTAATTTATTGATAAACTGATAATAAACAGCAAAAATCAGCTATTTTGATTAAAATATGATTTTCATCTTTATAAAATAAATAAAAAATATTCAATTGATCTTTGTAAAGGTTGATAAAAATTTACCGTATAAAAAAGCAGATATTTAATATAGATGGTGCTTAAAATATTAAATTAAATCAAAAGATATTCTAAATTCGCTATTTTTTAATGTTAATATTTATTGATTATAAAATTATTATCCATTAAATGAATAAAATTGTATTCAATAACTAAGTTTTTATAAAACAATTAGTAAATATATAAAAAGCAAGCAATCTGAAGTTGACGATGATTTACTCATCAAAAGAATATTTTATTTTACAATAAAATATAATGGAATATAATGAATGTTAATTTTATCATAAATTTTTTAATTAATATTGGAGAGAATGGTGAACTTATTAGGGAATATATCGATATGGGTGTTATAAACAGACAGCAAAAAGAATTATATTAACAATTTAAAGAAAATTGCTAAAAAATCTAAAATCTGACTAGAGAGAACTTTTACTATGGGGTGAGAGAGGGCTAAGAACCAGATTTAAAATACATGTTTGACTAATTCTGTCTCACTGATAATGACAAAAAAAAGTTAAATTAAATATCTTTGAAAATATTAATATATAAATTATATAATTTATTATAAAATATGACAAGAAAAACGTGTTCCCATAAAATATCACTGGTCAAATCTAAAATTAATATTTACAATTAAAAATTTATGTAAATTAATCATCTGTTACGATTAAATTACAAATTGTTAAATAAATTCTTACATATTTACAAATCATTGGTTGATATACCAAATTACTTTATATTTCATGAATTAATATTAATAATTTATTGTAATTTTTTTTTATTCCTATAATAATTTATTTTATGGTAATTTCAGATAAATTTATTTAAAAACCTAGTAGAAAACTTGCCTTTATTGTTAAAATAATTAAATATTGTATTTTAATATATTCTTGATAAATATTTATATATTTAAATTCAAAATTTGTTTCATTATTTACTAATTGATTAATTTTGTATTTTATTCTATCTAGTATTTAAGTAAGATGAAATAAAATATTAATTTATGTAAATAAAATATACTGTTTAATGTTGCATGGAAAAAATACCTCTTCATCAATATTTAATATTTTTTATCAATAAAATTTCATTTTATTGATTCCTCTTTTATGATAAAATATGTAACTTATATAAATATTTAATAATCAAGAAGGTATAGAAGGAAATGCTTATTTGATGAAGTTAGAAGTGCACAAGTTAAGAGATAGGCTCAACATGTAAATTATTGATGCCTTTGTGAAAAGATTTGAAGCTATCAAAGCACAAAAAAAGAAAGATATAATAAACTATTAAATATTAAATTACTAGACATTATAATGAATAATAATAATAATAATAATAATAATAATAATAATAATAATAATAATAATAATAATAATAATAATAATAATAATAATAATAATAATAATAGAATCTACTAATTTTTCAATTTATATTAAGATGTTAAAAAGGTCTAGAAGAAAAATGATAAAAAAGAGTAGATGAATGTTTTTTGATTATTTTTTTTAATTTTATGTGGCTGATTTAATGTCGCAACTCACGATATTAGATCCAAATATCGTAGTTTCGTTTGAACAATATGACTAAATAAGTTTATATATTTTATTAACTTGCATTGACAAATAAAATAAACAGTGGGGAATTAAAAATTATTTTAATAAATGGACATAAGACTTTTAGATATTTGAATAATTTCCTGTTTAATTTATAAATTTAACGATCGTTAATTTAAGAGATATTAAATTAAATTATTTATAAAAGCTTTATTTTTACTATTAATAAATTGAAATCATCTGAAATGAATATCACTATTATATCTTATGATTAAAAACTATCCCAAGTATAACTCAAAATATAAATTTTATATTTAAAGATATTAACTTTTAAAAAATATGAATGAAAAAAATTAACTTTAAAAAGGTTTCCAGTATCTATTAGATAAAAAATTTGATATGCATTAAAAAGAGTTAAACGTTCTAAATTCTATTATTGCTACTTATGATGAGATTCATAAAGTGCTTATAAAATTTTTTTCCAATCTAATGTAAGAAAATTGATTCAAATTATTATAATTAACGTAAAATACGTTAAGGTTATTCGAGGAATTATATAGGAAAATTTTCAAATTATAATTTTTTAATTTCAGTTTTTCCAAAATCTGTAACTATACAACTTATCAAAAATATATTACCATTCAAATATAATTTTTCTTAAAACTGTTTATCTAATAGTTCATAATTAATTATTAAACAATGATGTAAAAACTGAAGATTGCTTTACTTTATGAATAAAACAGATGGCATAGATATTATAATGAAGCAAATTATTCTAGAAGTAATAGTTTTAAATATTAATTTTTTTAACAATGAAAGCTCTATATCACTTGAGTAATTTTATAATTAAAATATTATTATTTATTAGCATTATACTATAATTAAGAATCATTTATTATTTTTAAATTCAGAGCTTATATATATTATTAATAAAATTAATGTTAACTTATAGTTACTAGTAATATGCTTAACTCTATAAATAAAAAGAAAATATTTAAATAATTTGTAAATAAAATAGTTAAAGTTCTATTATACAAAATCAAAACACATGATATACTTATTTTAAAGTAAATATAAGCATAGTGTCTTTGTACTAAACGAATAAATGTTCTATTATCTACAATTTAAGCAAGAATCAATTGATAATTCTATAAAAATTCAGAATATTTATTATATTATCTATTAAATTATTTGTTGTTTAAGGATTAATCAATAATTTAAAATTACAAGATATATGATAAATAATAATGAAAAATGCTTGATAATTAAAATATTTGATGAATCTATCCTTTGTATAATATTAATTACTTCATATATTAAGAAGTCGATATGTAATCTTTGAAAAAAGGTTTGCTTGATAAATGTAAATCTTGCAATGAGGAATTCGATGAAAAACTTAATTAAAAGGTTATCAAATAAATTAAATATATAATTTTTTATCATTCCTTGTGGTGATGTCTATTTTTATATTACTATAAAATAAATTAAAAACAATTTATTACATTTAAATTAATTTTCCTAATTTCTTTGATAAAATAAAAATATGTAATAGTACAAAACATTTTTAATTGTTATATTTATGCTATTTTTATTTTTTCCTTATCAATATCTCAGTACAAATGAAAATATATAGCAAAATTAATAGAAATATGAGAATAGTATTTTCTTTTTGTTAATGCTTGAAAAATGAGATTTTAAACACAAACTTATAATTAATCAAGAAATATTAAATATATGATAAACATTTTTAGAATATTGAAATCAATTCACTTATAGTTTCTCTCAATCATGATAAGATTCAATCACTATAGAAATTAAAATTACATTCAACTTAAATCAATAATAAAAATATTTAATTAATTATATAAAACTTATCTATTGCTTAGAATGCATGTCCCAGGTCACTCCATAAAATGATATTTTTATATATTTAATATGACTTCTTTTATTGCATCATCTGCAAGAAATAAATAAAACTATCTCAAAAATTCAAAGATAACCTTAAAAATCTCATTGAAAAAGAGAATAAATTGTGCTTGAATTGCAAACTTTAATATTTTATGATAAAATATATTTTTTTGAATATTTTTAAACTTAACCGAGGCCAGAATTAAAACTAAATTTAATTATCACTAAAAATAGTTTGACAAATTTTTAACAACGGAAATTTAAATCTATATAAAATAATTAAAATCAATCAATAGTATTTTTTTTAATATTATTTTAGATTTATAAATGCAAATGAGTTATGTCACCAATTAAACTCCAATTCTTTAAATAGATAATTTTATTAAAATTAATTATAAAAGAATAGGCATAACTAACGAAATATTGTGATAAGTTGAATCATTAATTAAAAGTTCTATTTTATATTCACTTTAAATTCCTGATCATAAATTCAACTATATAAATTTAAATATAATGGCACTATTATAATGCTATTTAACTGTATAATATAAATCAAAATTTACTTTTTAGTTATAAAGTATAGTTAGAATTATGTAATGTAACGTATAAAATTATATAAAGCGCTTAAAATATTTAATAGAATAAAAGTTATAATACAAAACTATTGATATCTTTTAAAACTTTTATTTCTCAATTTAAATTTATAATTCCTTTATAAAAATAAAAAAACGAATCATTTTATATTTTTTAAGAATTTAAATGTGAGACATAACTTATAATAATGAATATTATTAATGATAAAATATTATTTGAATTTTTAAAAATCAAAATTAACATTTGCAAGCTAATATCTTATAATAATTTAATTTATTATCGCTAAAATTTGATTAATTTAAGAAATAATTTTAAATTTTAAAATTAATAATTTCATTGAAAAATCTAATAATTTAAATGAACAAAATTCTATATTAAACATTGTCTTGTCCACATATTAACTATTTAATTGTTAAAATTCATATTTGTAAATGGATAGTTATATTTTTTTATAACCCTAACTTTATTCAATCATTGTAATTTCTTGCATTGATGATAGTAAAATATTTAATAAATCCAAAAATAATTAAGCAAGCCAGATAATTTAATTTCTTTTTAAATTTCCTTTTTGTATAAATAATTCGTAATAGTAAAATAAATTAATTGATATATCTTTATATAAAACATAAGTGAAAGTAAATTCATGTAAAAATTAAACCCTTATTTAGATCATTTGTACTAGAAGTAAAAATTACTATTAATTTAATTTCGATTTCACTATATATATATATATATATACAAGTAATTTAATTAAAAATCTAATAAATTTCTTTCAGAATAAGATAGATTTGTACTAACGTAAATTTTTGGAATCTATATAATATGAATTTATTATTATTGTAGTTTTTAATTTAAAATCTTAATAATATTATTTAGTTGAATTTATCAAAATTTACATGTATTCTTACTATATCATATAGCATTTTATCTATACTAATTAAACTGTAAAATATTAAGTATTTTAAATATAGTGCTGCAGGAAAACAGATTGACAATTAAGGATTATTACAAATATAGAATTGTTTAATACAAAGCTTATTGAATTGTATTCTTCTATATTTTTAATTTAATTTATTAGTTTATCAAATTAAATATGTATTATTATCAATACTAACCCACAATTGCATTGAAAATTAAGTAAATGATGCTGCAAAATAAGATATGGAGAAACTTAAAGATTACATTAGCAAACTTGCTTAATTTGGATATTCTGATCAAGATGTCGACTTTGATGATATTATTAAAACAGAAGCGTCTCTAGAAATTCATGATAAATCTTCAGATATGAATGTTTAACTTACCAATCATATTTTTTAATACATAAGCTGATATAAATATTAAATTTAATTTTAAACTAGTAGTTCTATTAAATTAAAAGTTTGTAAGTAAAATTTTACGTGCCAAGATATTATAGAAAAGAATAGAAAAACAGTTTATAAAAAATGAATTTTTTTTAAATCTTACTATATTTTTAAATAATAGCTATAAATACCAATTTTTCTAGTTGGTTAAGAATTGAAAATTTAATATACTAAAATATTAGGCTATGAAATTACAAAAGCATAGTATATTTTTATTATAATAACAAATGTATATTTTAAATTATAATCTTATATCTTAATGGTATTAGTTCATAATATGTTAAATTATATATATATTTAATTCATCTAATTGTCGAAAAATATTTGGTATATTTTACAGTCTGCTCCTTTTAAATGTTTTAATGGTTTTTATACCTAACTTTCATATTTATACTTTTATTTTGACTTTCTTTTTCTTAAGATTTCAAAAATTCTATATAGAGCCTTGAAAACAGAATGATAAATATCTTTAATTTCAATGTTTATAACATATCAATTTTTATGAAATATATTTAATTTACATTAAAATTTATTTTTAGTAATTAATTCTATTAAAACAAAGATAAATTGTTGTGAATGACGGCAAAGATTATTTTGATTTGAATAAAAATTATCTAATATGACAATATGTTAATAAATTTGAAATATTTTATAGATTATAGAGAGAAAGAATAAAATGAATCTTTTATTGAAGAAGAATATGCGAAATTATAAAGAATAATTAATAAATACCATAATATTTATAGAAATTTCTCTCAAATATCACAAATCAAAAGATGTTAGACAAAATGAACAACAATATATTTTAATAATTTAGAAGGTAAATAAAATTGATATATCATAATTGAGATTTTTTTTGTAAAGTATAATCCCAATTAATTTAGCTATTTTGAATTTGAAAAAAATATAAAATATTAAATGTAAAAGCATCCTAAGGTTAAGGTATTATTCAAAAAAAGTAGTTCACAAAATAGAGAACTAAGACCAATGTAAACTTTTGATGAGAATATTATTTATTTGGGGTAATGGAACATTGAAACAAAGGAAAAAGAAGGTTTAGGTATGCAAATTAATGCAGAAAAAACGTTCTACGGAGGATAATGGAAAAATGGCAAGAGACATGGAAGAGGAATCTAAACCATTTGGTAGTTTTATTAATTTTTATTGATATATGTTCTAACCGAGATACCCCTCCCCACCCTCCTCCCCACTTTTAACCGAAATAACCCTCCCCATACCCCCCTCCCCACTCCCAACCTATTTTATAATTAAAAAATTATAATAATTCATAAAATCTTTTATAAATGAGAATTTTATAAACTAATCATTATTATTAATTTAAATATAATTAAAATTATTAAGCTTTAATTATAAATAAAAATAATTATTCAATCAATAAAATTTTAAAATTCTCATTTATTAAGGATTTTATAAATTATTATAATTATTCAATCATTAATTTTTAAAATTCTCATTTATAAAGGATTTTATAAATTATTAAATTATTTTTTATTATAAAATAGTTTGGGGGTAGGGAGGGGGGTATGGGGAGGGGTATCTCGGTGTATGGTGGGGAGGGGGGTGGGGAGGGGTATCTCGGTTAGAACAGATATATAAATAAACTATTAAGGCATGCTTTATTAGGGTTATAATAGTAATTTAAGTGAGCGAGATTTTAAAATAATTTACACAAATATAAGCTAGAGTAAAGTGGCAGTTCTCTGAATTTCCATTTAAATTTAATTTTTTAATGTATCTAGCGTAACATATTTTTGATTACATGGTTTGATCATTGTTGAGTATGCAAGTTTTATGAGGCTTCCATTAATATTATTCTTATTGAGAATTTGTAAGATTCTTTACTTAGAATCTCTCTCATTCTTAAACTAAAGTAATCGTTCTTTTGCATATCACTCTCTATTATCATTGCTGCTAATGCCCATATCACAAGCTATATCTTCATTTCTCGAGAATATATTCAGGAGTGCCTTATACATTTAATAGCGCTGTGGGAAGCACACTTTGAGTCCTGTAGAAATCATTTATAATGACTCTTATAGGTTGAAAATAAATTATTATATTTTCTGATTGAAAGTTTCTATGAACGGAACCAAGCGTCAAGCTCTTCTACTCCCTCAACTATCTGCTGCAATATCTTGCCTGTTTACCTTTGACATCTGTTGTAAAATAAAAATTCTCTGTTAGTCATTTCAAGGACGGGAAGCCTAAAAGCTACATGATCTTTCAAGAATGAAATAGCATAATGTTAATTTAATGCCAACACTCTTGTTACTTTGCTCTTGATATTGATTAATTTTCATTTGGGAATTCCAATATGAACTTTTCATCAGCAAAGAAGTAATTGAAAGGATACATTTGCAGGAATATAAGTTATTCGTAATAAATATACTATATTTATTCTCTAGAGAGATTGAGCTATCAAAAACTTCCAAGATAGATATTTAAAACCTGTATATATTATTAATTTAATTGACAAGAAAATTGTTGACTGCTTCTTCATTCTATTTCCTTATTTACCTCTACTTTAAAAGACTCAACTGAGTTTCCTCACCTTCTTATTTATATAAATATTTTTCTTCTCTATTCATGAATAAACAAAAGACTTTGGTTGTACTTTTTCCTTAAATGCATGTAAGCATTTAAGGTCTCCCGTATGAGAATAGGACTTCTCATAAAATTCATTTAATTCTTCCTTACTTTTTTTATTCTTGAGATATAGTTAAGGCATATTGTTAAAGAGAAATGAGCTCAGTATTTAAGAGTCTTATTATTAATAAGATAATCGATGTGATGCTGCTAAAATTTTAGTGGTCTCTTAAGCTAAGAATTAAGATGCTATCTCTTTAAATTCAATGCTAATAGACAGTGAGATCTAACAGTTACTGGAGATTTATGGAGCAGCCTTGCTATAGATGTGTAATTTATAATGGGTTTGAGTTGATCGCTTTAATCATCACATCCATATCGCAACTTAAACAATAAATCTATATACTCAACATCATAAACTGACCCCAAACCTCGCATATACTCACTTAAATAAATAATATTTAAACATTAAACCCCTACATAAACCCTATTAAAACCAATACCCTAATAAATTATGCACTAATAGTCTACTATTATCAATCAAAAACTAAATCAAACTACTGAAAGGGTTTTGGGGTTTGAATATCTAATAATTTATTTATTACAATTACTAATACAGATCTATTCTAAAACTTGAAAACTTGTAAATATATAAATGATTTTGATAAATATTTGGTGAATTATCTTAATTTAAAAACATTTTTACTATAGATTTATTATTGTAATTTATTAGATTTTATGTTATTCAAATGGAGATGTATATGATGGCGAATGGATTAATGATATGTTTCATGGAATAGGTATATTTAATAAAAAATATATAAATGAATTAAATTGTTGTTGTACTTTTTATTATCAATTTATATTAAAATCAATATAAATCTCATCTAATAATTTCACTATTTATTCTATTAATTGCCTCATTCAATTGGTAGCAAGTTCGTCGGACAATTCGAATTGAACAGATATAATGGTTAAAATAATTATATTAAATCGATAATAAAAAGTGAATTGCTAATAAATCTGTAATCTTAAATATTTTTAATGATTTTTCGTTTTAATTGTACTGTAAATTTATATTTAAACTAAATAAAGTGAATAATATTTTTAATCATAAAATGGTTATGGAATACACGAATTGTCTAATGGTGACAGATATGAAGGATGTTTCTTTAATGGGTAGAGGAATGGACAGGGAGTATACTTATGGAAAGATGGGAGGAGATATGAAGGGGGCTGGTTAAATAAAGCGTAGCACGGATATGGTGTATATTAATGGGATGGTTTTAAATACGAAGGAAACTGGTTAAACAATATGAAGCATGGAAAGGGTGTATAGATAGATGTGAACGGTGATAGATACGAAGGCTAGTTTATTTGCAAGCAATTTGTTTATTTCATGATATTAAAAGATATAAATTAATTCAATCATAAATATACAGCCATATTTTTTCAAAAAGAAGAATCTAAATATTTTTATTGTCTTAACACAACATTTTTTCATTCAACTTTTTACCTTGCTTAAGGAATTATAAATTATCTTAGTGCCATTTAAATTTAGTATAAATCCCATTTTTTATAGTTGCAAAAATAGATCAATACATAATTTAAAATGTTTCCTATTTTTATTTTCTTTATTGTTTCGATAAAAATTTGTTAAATAAATTTGATTTTTTGTCGTATTAAAAGCAAGATTTTAAGCAAATTTAAAAGAGTAAAAGTATTATTTATTTGTCAAATTATTCAATAATTCAAGTAATTAACGGTCATAGATAAGGCTATGGAGTTTAAACTTCCGCTAATGGAACAAAAATGTACGAAGGCTAGTGGAAAAATCATTAAAGAGAAAATAAATGCATTATTTTCTGATGAATAAGAAATATATTTCGGATTTAAAATTTACAAAATGCCTAATTAATTCGTAAAAGATTAACTATAAAAGGATATATTATTTTAATTTCTAATTAATTTTATTGTTGACATTCATATCATCATACTCTAAGATATAAATTTTATAAATATTAAATTAATTGTTAAAGTCTTTTATATATAAATTTCTTTACGATTTAAAAGTACAAACTAAAGTAATTCTTTTATAATTTCAGTTTATTTATAAAATGTTGTTTAAAGATAAAAAGAGTATATATCTGAAATATATATTAGGTATATTTTAAGATTTTATTAAGAAAGCAGATCAAATAATGTAAATATTTATAAAAAATATTCTAATACTAATTACTTGATTTAATATGCTTTGAATATTAATTGAAAATATGCCGTTTCAAAGTAAATATTTAGGAAAAAAGTTAATAAAAATTAAATATATTAATTTACTGATAAGTTAACATTTTTAATAGAAGTAATTTATAATTTTTGAGGAAAAAAGTGATTTCTATTTTTTTAATCAACCATTCGAATAAAACATGAAACTGACATTAAAAATTAAAATATGAAATTCGAAATAATATATTTATGATAAATTTAACTTCTCCATCAAACTTTATTCATTATTATTGTTAATAAATTAATTTATTAGGCTAATATAATGGAATTATCAAAAGCAAGTATTTGTAAAATGGATGATGAATACAAAAAATTATAGTGTTTATATTTAATTATAAAATTATTCTCAGTGATCACAAACTAAGTGACCTTAGATAAAATGACACAAAAACATATAATTTATAATATATAATAGCCCTAATTCTATTTTATAACTATATTTTATATATTATAAATAAAATAGTAATTAAAATTATAATTATTATTGGGTAATTATTAAAATGAAGGAGTTCCCTCAAATTAAATAAGTAATAAGTGATAGTCATTAACTTGACAGAGAAATAAGACCAATGGTTACTTTTAAAAATGGTTATGTATATTTTGGAGAATGGAACACTCAGACCAGTGAAACTGAAGGATTAGGAATTTGGATCTGGATTGATGGAACAGTTTACAGAGGTGAATCTAAAAATGGAATGAAAAATAGCACTGGAATACTTTATAATTTGTATATATCATGCATTATAAATACAAATCAATTCAAAACTTAAAAAAATATCATTGAATAATTATTCATTTTTATGATAAATAGATAATGGTAAATCAATATATAAATTAAAAATATAGTTAAGATAGTGAAATTTTATAATTTAAAATATTTGTGGTTATTGAGATGGAAATGTAAATGAGGGAGATTTTATAAATGAAAAATAGCATGGTTATGGGACGTATTATTTCTCGGAAGGGGACATTTATTAAGGCTAATGGGTTGATGGAAAAAGGCATGGGTAAGGAGTATTTAATTAAAAAAGCTGTATAAAATATATACTTAATTAACAGCATTTATTTATATGTAAATAATACTACATTTTATATGATAAGATACATAATATTTTATTAAAATATATAATTTATTTTTATATTGACATTCTCAGGAGGTGATAAATATACTGGAGAGTTTTAAGATAACGAACGTGCTGGTTTAAAATAACTAAATAACCAATTAGATATTTAATAAAAAAAATTGAAATAAATCAAAGTTATTAAAAATTAATAAATTAAAAAAAGTTAAAGATCATTATATAATTTAAATTTTGAAAAAAAATTGATAGATTTTTTAATTAATGTTTATATGTAATATGAAAATATTAAGAAAAATATTCTTAAACTGGATTTCATTTTTTTATTTTATTAGAAAAACTGGCTTTAGCCAAAAACTTAAATGATTGATTAAATTTATTTAAAGTAAATAAACTTTCCTGCAATTTTAAGTTTTAAGTAGAAGTAATTAATACTTTAGATTTTATATAAAAGCTAATTAATTTGAAACTATATAAAGAGATATAAATAACATATTTTCTTGTTTGAAAATTAAATTTTTATATCAAATTTTAAATGAGATATTTAATATTTTTATATTACTGGTATTGGTATATTAGATTGGAATGACGGTGTTAGATACGAAGGTGACTGGCTAAATAATACGTATCATGGTTATGGAGTATTAAATTTGAACAGTGGAGATAAATATGAAGAATAATTTATTTAGAAAAAATTTTACAGATTCAATGAGTAGAAGAATATAATAAGAATAATTTACAGTATAAAACATGGAGATCCTTTAAATAAAAATATCATTATATAAGAAAAATGAGATAAATATCGAATGAATGACATAATAAAACATTTTATTAAAAGAAGAAGAATTTAATGGTATTAGAGAATCTTAATGATTATTATATTATAAATAGATAGTTAGACAAAAAAACAAAAATATAGCAGAAATTTTTATATTTTAATTATAATGTTAATTAAAATTTAAGTAAGTGATTTAAAACTAAGCAAGTTTCAAAAATTGAAATATTATAGAGAAAGTAATAATGTTTAAATAACTTCAACAAAAAAACTAAAAATTTAAATTAAGATAATTTTCTTAAATTGATGGTGTAATAAAAGGATTTGGGACCTATACTTGGGCAAATGGGGATATGCATGAAGGTTAATGGAAAGATTCTTAATCACTAGGTTATGGTAAATATACACACAAAGATGGAAATATAAGTGTTTTTATAATATAAATTTGAAGGGAAAAAATTTATTTATAGCAAAATTATTAAATTAATCATTAGATAATTTAATAGAATTTCAATAATTTGTATTTAATTTTAAATTAAATATATTAATTAACCTTTTCTAGGAAATATTAGATATGGAGAGTGGGATAATGGCGTAAGAATTAAGATAATAACTGAAGAAGAATATAATTAACTTAAGTTGCAAGAATGATATAATAATCATTGATCTTTTGATATAAATTGATTTAATTAGAAAATACAATATTTTGATTATTCTTTAAATTTCATGTCTATATCTTTAAGAATTAATAAAGTTGAAGAAAAAAATAGTTGTTTAATAAATTTTGAATTTATAAAATAATATATACTCTTTATAAAACTTTATTTAAATATTTAAGATTATGTATTTATTAGAAAATTTAAATGTAGATAAAAAAATTAAACAAGTTGTTAATTATTGAATATTTTAAATCATTATTCTAATGATTTTATAAAAATTATATTACTTAACTGGAAATGCGATAGGAGCGAGCAACAAGGGGGTCGGACTTGCTGGAAAAAATGGGAAAAAAGTAATTTAAAAATCATATATAGCTAACTTTTTCAGTAGATATCTAAAAACATACTCAAAGTATGCACAAAAATATTTGAAGAACACCATAATGAGTTTTGAAAATAAAATAAGTAAAAAATAAGAAATGAAAATTAAAAAAAAAGAAAGAATAATATGTTTACCATCTATATGATGGGTCCCTATTTATTATAAAAATCCAATATAAATAATAATGATAACTTATATGCGATATATTTAATAAAATAGAAATCTTAAATTAAATTTTAATCTCTTATATTAAATTTCTCTAATAAACTAAATATATTTTAAAAAGATTATTAAATTAAGAAATTTAAAAAAGTTATTATAATTAAAATAAGAATTTTAAGTATGAATAAGAAATAAAATATTCTTAAACAAAACAATATAATTTATACAGTAATAAGAAAAAAAAATTTAAAAAGAAAATATATATTTCAATAAAATCCTACAAATACTAGACATTATTAAAAGAAACATAATATTCTAGGTACATTTTTAATTATATTTAAACAATATAAAATATACAAAATAAAAATAAATGATGACTTGGAATTAAGCAAATCCACTAAATTTGGGCTCCTGAACAAGAGTGTGACACCGGAACACCAAATATATAGTCATTTTCAAAAGTTATAGCGGGGGTCATTTTGTCCATTTTTGGGTTTTCAAAAATTTGTCCAGGGCCGAACCTTTCCCCGGCAAAACTCAACTTGCAATTTATATTTCCCAAAAACTCCCGAAAATAACAATTCTGGTCATTTAGACCTCGCTGAACACGAATATGAAATCAGAATTGATTTATCTTCATAACGCGCAAAGATACAGGCATTTGAAGTTTTATTATAGGAATTGATGAGTGAGTATGTTAAACATCGATTTTTAGGGTTTTCAAGGCAGCGGGAGAGGGTCACGGAAATTCATGAGATGACCTGGAATTAAGCAAATCCACTAAATTTGGGCTCCTGAACAAGAGTGTGACACCGGAACACCAAATATATAGTCATTTTCAAAAGTTATAGGGGGGTCATTTTGTCCATTTTTGGGTTTTTCAAAAATTTGTCCAGGGCCGAACCTTTCCCCGGCAAAACTCAACTTGCAATTTATATTTCCCAAAAACACCCGAATATAATGATTCTGGTCATTTAGACCTCGCTGAACACGAATATAAAATCAGAATTGATTTATCTTCATAACGCGCAAAGATACAGGCATTTGAAGTTTTATTATAGGAATTGATGAGTGAGTATGTTAAACATTGATTTTTAGGATTTTCAAGGCAGCGGGAGAGGGTCACGGAAATACATGAGATGACCTGGAATTAAGCAAATCCACTAAATTTGGGCTCCTGAACAAGAGTGTGACACCGGAACACCAAAAATATAGTCATTTTCAAAAATTATAGGGGCGACATTTTGTCCATTTTTGGGATTTCAAAAATGTGTCAAGGGCCGAACCTTTCCCCGGCAAAACTCAACTTGCAATTTATACTTCCCAAAAACACCCGAAAATAACAATTCTGGTCATTTAGACCTCGCTGAACACGAATATAAAATCAGAATTGATTTATCTTCATAACGCGCAAAGATACAGGTATTTGAAGTTTTATTATAGGAATTGATGAGTGAGTATGTTAAACATCGATTTTTAGGGTTTTCAAGGCAGCGGGAGAGGGTCACGGAAATTCATGAGATGACCTGGAATTAAGCAAAACCACTAAATTTGGGCTCCTTAACAAGAGTGTGACACCGGAACACCAGATATATAGTCATTTTCAAAAGTTATAGGGGGGTCATTTTGTCCATTTTTGGGTTTTCAAAAATTTGTCCAGGGCCGAACCTTTCCCCGGCAAAACTCAACTTGCAATTTATATTTCCCAAAAACACTCGAAATTAACAATTCTGGTCATTTTGACCTCGCTGAACACGAATATGAAATCAGAATTGATTTATCTTCATAACGCGCAAAGATACAGGTATTTGAAGTTTTATTATAGGAATTGATGAGTGAGTATGTTAAACATCGATTTTTAGGGTTTTCAAGGCAGCGGGAGAGGGTCACGGAAATTCATGAGATGACCTGGAATTAAGCAAATCCACTAAATTTGGGCTCATGAACAAGACTGTGACACCGGAACATCAGATATATAGTCATTTTCATAAGTTATAGGGGGGTCATTTTGTCCATTTTTGGGTTTTCAAAAATTTGTCCAGGGCCGAACCTTTCCCCGGCAAAACTCAACTTGCAATTTATATTTCCCAAAAACACTCGAAATTAACAATTCTGGTCATTTTGACCTCGCTGAACACGAATATGAAATCAGAATTGATTTATCTTCATAACGCGCAAAGATACAGGTATTTGAAGTTTTATTATAGGAATTGATGAGTGAGTATGTTAAACATCGATTTTTAGGGTTTTCAAGGCAGCGGGAGAGGGTCACGGAAATACATGAGATGACCTGGAATTAAGCAAATCCACTAAATTTGGGCTCCTGAACAAGAGTGTGACACCGGAACACCAAATATATAGTCATTTACAAAAGTAATAGGGGGGTCATTTTGTCCATTTTTGGGTTTTCAAAAATTTGTCCAGGGCCGAACCTTTCCCCGGCAAAACTCAACTTGCAATTTATATTTCCCAAAAACACTCGAAATTAACAATTCTGGTCATTTTGACCTCGCTGAACACGAATATGAAATCAGAATTGATTTATCTTCATAACGCGCAAAGATACAGGTATTTGAAGTTTTATTATAGGAATTGATGAGTGAGTATGTTAAACATCGATTTTTAGGGTTTTCAAGGCAGCGGGAAGGGTCACGGAAATTCATGAGATGACCTGGTATTAAGCATATCCACTAAATTCGGGCTCCTGAACAAGAGTGTGACACCGGAACACCAGATATATAGTCATTTTCAAAAGTTATAGGGGGGTCATTTTGTCCATTTTTGGGTTTTCAAAAATTTGTCCAGGGCCGAACCTTTCCCCGGCAAAACTCAACTTGCATTTTATATTTCCCAAAAACTCCC